>JAYWVB010000085.1:0-91722 GCA_039881045.1 Chaetomium olivaceum | reverse complement strand
CTCCAGCGGCTGCCCGCCGATCTCGACGGCGATGATGCGGGATCCGGGGAGAAGTGAGGGGTCGAACTTGTAGTTGATGTTTGAGACTTGGGGGAACCGTCCTGGGACCGAGTCAAGCGTCAGCGATCGACCGTGATAGGGGTAGGTTGTGGGGGAAGTTCCAGCATGTGATACCTTCCAGGGCGGGATACAACGACACCCCGTTCTCTAACGCATCCCATATCCCCTGACCCGAGACCTTCATCACGATGACGGGATCCTCGAACGGGAAACAGTCCGTGACGTCCTTGATCCTTATCGGCCCGGGTGCGTACACCTGATCACCCCTGATGGTGCCCGCGGCCATGAGCGCGCACTCGGCGTTGTAATGGTGACGCATAATATCGCACACGAAGTTGGCCAGGTTGCTCTCCTTGAGACGCACCGTGGTAAAGCGCGAGTCGAGCGGCGCGGCCGTCCACCCGATGGCCTTCTCGAGGCTCTTCTTCAACTTGGCCGTGAGCTTGTGCACCAGCTCGAGGGTCTCGGTGTCCTCGGGAATGGACCGCACCATGTCCCGCCTCCAGATGTCGATATCCCACTTCCGCCCACTGTTGACGCCATCCCCAGAATGTGAGACCCGGCGCACTTCAATGTAGCTGAGCTGCTTAAAGTCTGACCCCGATCGCAGAACGTGCGTCCCATTGATGAAACTGTGGGCGTAGAAGTGGTCGTGTCCGCCGAGGATGAGGTCAATATCCTCGCCGCCTAGCTGGGTGGCGAGCTTATTATCGTTGGGCTCGCGCATGTGCGTGATGGCGATGATGATCTCGGCGCCCTCGGCGCGCAGCTGCGGCACGAGCTCCCGGGCGACTTCACTGGCCGAGCGGTAGATGATGTCGGGCGGGAGCGAGTTGATGGTATCAAGCCACTCACGTTCGCCGAGCCCCATCAGGCCGATTTTGATGCCGTTGGAGGCGGTGATTATGTGTGTCTTCTTGGCGTTGCCGAGGGGGACACCATCGCCTAGAGCCGGGTCTAGTACATTGGCCAGCAGCCAGGGGAAGTTGCACTTGGAAGCGAGGTGACGGAACTGCCTGACGCCAAAGTCGAGGTCGTGGTTCTATTCCTGAAGGTCAGTATCCGCCAACGTCGTTAGTCCTTTTGAGGCAAGAGTGAATCTGACATACCCCTACGCAGGCGCAGTCGGTCTTGATGAGGTTCAAGAGAGGGACCATGTGGCTACCTGCCCGGGTTGTGAGTGAGGTGTCCGATATCACGCATCCTTTTTTTCCATGAGCGAGCGACTGACCCTTGGTAATAGCACTCTCAAGACTTGGGTTGAAGACGTCGCCAGAAAATAAGGTGACCAGCTCGGGCTGTCCCTGGTACCGCTCGGCTTCGCGGTATTCCTTGCAAACACTCACGAACCGACCAACGCCACCGGCCGGTTCAGAGGACGAGGGGTCAAGGTGGTAGACATCGTTGTAATGCAACAGTCTGAGGTCAGGGGGCGTGTTTACATCTCGGCCTGAGCTAAAGGTGACCGTCGGCTCGGCAGATGCTGAGGTTGATGAGGGGCTCATTTTGTGCAGCCAACGAGGGGAACCCAACGGGTATTTATCATAAATTGGTTACCTGTTAGAAAGGTGTATTTTTGTAAATCGGGGAGTGAAGTCAGATGTTCTTGATCTTCCCGAAGATCTCGGCGTGTTCCGGCAGATCTCCCAAAATTTCTCAAAACTGGAAAGTGAAGTGAGCCTCCTTCCTTGATTGCTGTCACGCGAGGATGGAGAGGCAGTGGAAGCCATGAGAACTCAGGATGGAGCTGAAACGCGCCCCTTGGCAGTTCCCGATCGGCAGTGCTACCTAACGGTCGGGAGACTGCAGGATTGCTTCTTCAGGTCTCCATCGTCCTTCCATCTGCCAAGCTGCTCCATCAAAGAGGGGGAAAGAGAGGGACAGAGTGGGACAGAAAAGGGCATGTAGAAGAGTGCCTGGCATCACTCTTTCGTTCGCCGTTCAAGACTTCAGACATCTGACGCTGTGATGGCTACCTACCCAGTGTGTCCGGTCTTCCGAGATCCCGTCCCGCTTTGCCCCTCGGCCATTCGTAGGAGTTACCCACTGAATCTGACATGCGCGCGCCCTTTGCGACTGGGAATACCCCGCCATTCGTTGGAGTCGCGGGGCAAATTGTCAGTGTTTACCCACCCGCGTATGCGGCCTTGGCGGGGACGATGAAAAGGAGATCCAGCGACGCTGAAGACAAAGACCAAGACCTCAAAACCTCAAGACAAGGCAGTCTCCGTGGAATATACATCTTTAGATCACGAGCCTGTCGAGGGCTGTACAATCATGGCCTCGGATGCCCCAACCGTCCGGCAGGCCCGTCGCGAAGGTCTTGCAATACCAACCCCCCTGTTTGTTGTTGACCCTCGACTAACGAGCCCCTGAATTAGACGTCCCCGCGATCCTCGAACTTATCTGCGAGCTTGCCGACTATGAACACGCGCTAGATAGTGTCGAGGCGACCGAAGCTAAACTCCTCGAGACCATCGCCTTCGCGCCCTCGGATGTGTCCTCCGCAACCAGTGTTACTGGCAGTAGCACCCTTCCCCAAACAGAACCCACGTCACCCTCCAAGCCAGCGCGCTGCTTGGTGCTCACCACCCCCGCTGGCACCGTCGCCGGTATAGCACTGTACTTTTACAACTACAGCACGTGGCGCGCGCGGCCGGGCATCTACCTGGAGGACCTGTACGTTAAGCAGAGTGAGCGCAAGAACGGTTACGGAAAGCGGCTGCTGGTGGAGCTGGCCAAGGAAGTCGTGGCCATGCGCGGCGGCCGACTCGAGTGGGTGGTGCTGAAGTGGAACGAGCCGTCCATCCAGTTCTACGAGAGCATCGGCGCCAAGCAGATGAGCGAGTGGGTGGGCATGCGGGTGGACGGGGAGGCGCTGAACAAGCTGGCGACCATGCTGGACTAAGGGGAGGGAGAGGGGCAGGGCCCGCCGTGTAGATACAGCAATGGTTCGTTAATACTTGGCATGTTCATGACCCCGATGCGGCGCTCCCTCGTCTTCCGCGTTTGCGTTGAGATGCGGGCTCCTCCGGGGCCGGGAAGTCGGTGAAGAATTCCATGTTGCCTGCGGTCGGAGGCGGCGGCACCTTTTCCAGACCGCCCCAGGTGATATCCCAACCCTTGCCACCCGGCTTCTTGCTCATGGTTGGGCTCAGTTGCCAGATGCTCCCGAACAGACGCCGCCAGGCTCGCGCGGTGTACTTGTGGCGGCCGATCGGGGGCGGATCTCCGGTCGGCGTGTTGTCGTCTACCGCCCCGCTTAGCAGCTTGTTCCTCCGGTTGGATTGCCGGTCGACAGCGGCAACGGGTTTGACAGCGTATGACCGCCAGTCCCAAGTCGGGCCCTGCTGCACATCCTCCGATGTAGCTTTTGCCAAAGACCGCCGGGGAGGAGGGAGCCAATCGCCCACGGCCGTCCCGTTGGCGATGGCCTCAAGTTGCTTCCACTCCCCCACGGGGAGTGGCGGCATGACCTTGTCCGCCAGCGCTTTCCACAGATTCTTCAGCTTTGTCCGGGCTAGCTTGACGGGGAGCGGGCGGCCCCACGAATTCTCTTTGGGAAGGTTCTTCCCGGTGCGGCCTGATGATCGGTGATGGTCGCCTTGGGGGCGTTGTTCATGCTAGCTTGCGCCTGGGAGCGGGCGAGGGCGCGCAGCTTGTCCAAGTCCCACTCGTCCATCCAGTCCGGCGTTTTGTTCTTGCCTGCAATATCAGCCATCTCGAGGGCGTACTTTGCTAACTCCTCCGTGTTGGTGGGTGTGTTGCGATGCACGAGTAGGGAGATCAACTCTCGGCGTCGCCGGCCAATGCGGCCAAACGCACGGAGGAGTACCCGACGCATACGGGCCATGTCGCCAGCATTGGCTGCCCGTAGCGCACGAAGATCGTGGTGCGCTTGGCGGAGATATTTAGCGGTTTTATCCTCATGGTCTTGGTTTCTTCGGAACTTGTCCTTGATTTGCTTGTCCACTGGTCCCCGCGCGAGTGGGGGAAGATATGACGCTTCGCGGAGGATATGGCGGTAGAGATGAAGCGCTGTCTCGGGTTTCGGGATACGAAGAGGTTGCGACATTGCCGAATGCTTCGACTAGGTATCGGTTTTGCCGTTGATCCTCGTTTGTTGTTGGGTCACCGGGCTGCCGCCGGCACATGGAGAATAAATTCCGGGTTACAGATTACAATTCGAGATACAGAATATTGTTTGCGACTGCCCGCAAACCCGCCTCGGTTCGAGTTTCGTTGGTCTGTGCACCTCGATTCTGCTGCGAGTGCCGTCTTGGCGCGTTGGCTGAGATGATCCAGCCTCAGGGTGTGGGTGTCTTCCGCGCGGGCGCTCAAGCCCCTCTCTCCACTCCCAGGGAATTGACATGGCGCGTCTTCATGTGCTCCACTGCCCAGCCCAGACACGCCCACGAGAACACGAAAGTCACACGTCGACCACCCGTGTCTTAATTGAAGTTCCTAAAGGGGAGCTTCTCAGTGCGAAAGTTTGGTGTCGTCAGGTTTGCAGAGCTTCACCTCGTGTCTCTTGGAGATATCCCTGGTTTTATTTTATTTTTATTTCTTGTCTGGCCGGTTTCCTCAACAATACATATTCTCCTGCAGGCGGCCCGGCAAGCGCATCGACTCCCTTCCTGACCAACCCCATTTTCCCTTTTCCGTGGTCCACTGCAACGCATGCTGGGGGTTTTGTGCGCTCTTCCGTCCTCTCATGAGCGCAACGCCGCATCATCTCTGACCGCATCGCCCTGCCTCCATTCGATTGCCCACGGAACCAACCTGAGAATTCGGTGGTGAACGTTTGACTGTCAGACTTCAAGTTACCGCATTATTCTATCCGAGCGACTTCCAATTTGGTATTACTCGAATGCACAATTAATCAAGAACCTTTTGATTCGGCCACCACCTCCGCGTTCCCCTCCGCGCGCCCCTCCGCGCCGAATCATCATCGCACTTTCGCGATCTCCAATATCCTTCGTCTGTCGATACGCGACCACCCTTTCGCCCTCGTCGGGCGCACTCAACCGCCATGCAACCGCCACAAATGCCCGCTAGCTCACAACAGCAGCCGCAACAATCCCAACCCTCTTCACAACAATCCTTCACGATGAGCCAACCGTCTTCCCAAACAACAGGGTACCGCCAGTACGCCGACATGCCCCAAAAAGCGCAAAACGACGCAGACATGGGGATTTATTCGGTGCGTGCGGAATCCGTATCCTTCCCTTGTGCGTCCTGCTAACAGTACCCTGCACCCAGGCCGTCTATTCGGGTGTCAATGTCTACGAGATGGAAGTCAACAACGTCGCTGTCATGCGGCGCCAGACCGATGGGTGGCTCAACGCGACACAGATTCTCAAAGTTGCGGGGGTGGACAAAGGCCGCCGCACCAAGATCCTCGAGAAGGAGATCCAGACAGGGGAGCACGAGAAGGTCCAGGGAGGCTACGGGAAATACCAGGGCACTTGGATCCCATTTGAGCGCGGATTCGAGGTCTGCCGACAGTACGGCGTGGAGGAAATCCTGATGAGGCTATTGACGCACAAGCGAGGCCAGGAAGGGGGGCTAGCAGATGTCGACACACCGACCAAAGAACAAGCCATGGCGGCTCAAAGAAAGCGAATGTACAACGCGAGCTCGCAGGAGAACCGCGCCAATGGGCTGTCCGGGACCTTCTTCAAGAACATCTCGTCCACAGCGTCGCACGCCATAAACGCCATCAGCAAGGCTCGGTTCGACTCCCCAGGCCCGAGGAACCGCAACGGTCCCAGTCGCGCCCCCAGCTTCCACCGTCAGTCGTCAATGCAGGACTCGTCCAACGATTTCCCCCCGAACTCACAGCAGAGCTTCGTCTCTGACTACGGCCATGCCGACTCAGCTTTTGGGTCCCAAACCACACAAGTAGCGTCTGGCGAGAACGAACAGCCTCCTAGGAAACGGCAAAGGGTTCTTACGCCGGCAAACAGCTTTGGTGGCTTGACCCCGACCTACCCCCAGCTGGACGGATATGCGGCTAACTACCCGGGGTCGCCGACGGAACCGAATGAGTCGTTTATTTACTCCCAGGCGGGCGTTCACCTGGAGCAGGAGCCCAACTACGCCCCAGGACCCCTCCGACCCCTCCCCTATGACATGTCCCCGGAGGCCGAGGCGAAACGGAGCATGCTCATGGGGCTCTTCATGGACCCTACCGGCCCGGACGAGGCCAAGAGGAATGTTCTTCGGAACATGATCCCTCAGGAACTCGATGCCCCGATCGATACTCAGAGTCACACCGCCCTGCACTGGGCTGCAACCTTGTCCCGGATGCCCCTGTTGCGTGCGCTTATCGAGGCCGGCGCAAGCCCGTTCCGCGTGAACTCGTCGGGGGAAACGGCCTTGATGCGGGCCTGCATCGTCACCAACTCCATGGATCATAACTCGTTCCCCGAGCTGCTCGACGTTCTTGGTGTCACTATCGATGTGAGGGACGACAAGGGCAGGACTGTGTTGCACCACATCGCCGTGACCAGTGCGGTGAAGGGAAGGAACTCGGCCAGCCGGTATTACCTCGAGAGCCTTTTGGAGTGGGTCGTGCGGCAGGGAAGCGCCCCGAGCAGCCAGAATATTCCTGGCGGTCTCAGTGCGCCGGCGAAGATGGGCATCGGCCGGTTTATGAGCGAGATTGTGAACGCTCAGGACAGTAGCGGTGATACCGCGTTGAACATTGCTGCACGGATTGGCAACCGTAGCATCGTCTCGCAACTTCTCGAGGTGGGCGCTGACCCGAATATTGCCAACCGTGCTGGCCTGAGGCCTGTAGATTTCGGTATTGGCACAGACGCAGAGGACAATCGAAACGGCGAGGTATCGGATAAGAACGGTACCTCGCAGGGGGGTTCCAACCAAAAGAACAAAGAGAATAGCGACGAGGTGGTGAACTGTAAGCACGACGCATTCGCGCACTCCATCCCTTGCCGATACTGACGCCTATTAGCGATTACCCACCTAATCACCGAGTCATCATCATTGTTTCAAAACGAGCTGAAGAAGAAGCAAGAATCTATCGACACGCTCCACAACTCTCTCCGCACAACATCAGCCCAGGTCGGCGAGGCCCGCCGCACTCTGGAGTCCCTGCAGGAAAAGCTCAAGGCACAGCAACTGGCTCGGCAGAAGGTGTTCAACCTCAAACGAGCTTGTCAGGAAGAAGAATACCAGCTTCTCCAACTGGAGCAGCGCCACGGCCGACTCGACGTAGATTCCGCCAACGCCTGGGAGATGGACCTCGAAATGGTCCTAGACAGCATTGCCGCGGCTAATACGCAACAGCAACAGCAGCAACAATCGTCCACGGACAACGGGTACTACCCTGGTTCGGCAGAGGAACAGCTGGCGAGGTTACCCAGCGCTGCGGTCCTCCGGGCGCGGGTCAACGCCCTTCGCGAACGGTCGGCCCAGACGCACCAGGCGGTGGAGGCGTTGCAAGCGCGGAGCAAGGAAAGGGAGCTCGGATACCGGCGGCTCGTGGCGCTGTGCACGCGGCGGCCGGAGAGCGAGGTCGACACACTGCTGGATACGCTGACGAGGGCGGTCGAGTCGGAGAAGGGCGAGTTGGAGATTACAAGAGTCAGGAGGTTTCTCGGCGGCGTTGAAGGTGTTGCATGATGAGCGTTGGAACCGCGGTGCTGTACTGCAGTACCGGTTAGTTCATGTTTGTTGTACATAGTATAGTGGTGCATGGTTCACACCTGCACCCGACGTTTTGTGTTGGCGGTCTCACGCCTTGCCTTGTAAAGGGGTTACGGGATCGATACCTTGATGGCTGTTGCTTGCACCTTCAATCTAGCGTTTGGGGCGGGAGGTCATGGTGCGTCGTAATGACAATGTTATTTTTTATCAGCTTCGAATGCTACATGGATACTTGATTTCATGGGTAACAATTTTCTCGCGATCCGTTTGTGGCATCACGCCGGTTCAACATGCCCAACGTCCGGATGCCAACACCAGCATGACAATATCTGGATGACAACATCGGAATGAAATGCAAAGCTCAGTCTTTCACCCAGCTTAACCCCCAACATGGAACCCAAAAGAGCCATCAAACTCCCCCATTAGAGACGACAGGGTTCTTCCGCATGCCGTGGAGATCATCCAACGGCGGGACGGTGCCAGCGGGATAGAAGCGCAAGAGGTTGTCAATATCCTCTTCGGTCAAGCCGCACATCTCATCGAAAGGATAAGCATCGCTGACTTTCGTCATCCACACCATCCGCTTGGGCCCCTCCTCCGGCCGGGGAGCAATCTCGCGCAGCTTCACCCGCAGCTGGCCCACCGTATCGATGGCTTTCCCGGCATTGGACGGCAAGTGCTTCGCGATGAACTTGCGGATGATGCTCGCCAGTCGCGGCCCCTTCCCGTTGGTGCTGACCATGATCTGCAGCGGGCCGTCGCGATGCACGCTGCCGAAGTAGAAGTCGCACTCGGGGGGGACGTCGGCGATGTTGGCAGGGATGCGCCGTTCCTTGCATAGTTTCCATATCACGGTCGACGCGGCCGGGTCGTCGACGGCCACCAGCACCATGTCGGCGCCATCAAGGTCGGAGGTGACGAAGTTGCGGTCGACGTGTGAGACTTGCTTCTGGGCGACCCGGTAAGCTACCTCCGGGTTGAGGCGGGCGGCGGGGGAGACGACCGTTACGTTGGCGTCGGCATTGAGGCAGTGGAGGATGCGGCCTGCAGCGACCTATAAATGAGATAGAAAGAGTCAGTTAGAATCAATGTATCCAATATCCAGGTTCAACAAGATTGTTTGTTGCTCACCTCTCCCCCACCAACGACGAGCACATGCTTCCCTTTCGCCTGCCACGCAACAATCAGACTCCCGCCACCCTGCACTTCGGGGAACTCTGCCGATGTCTCAGTCATAGTTGTACCTGGCAGCAGTTAAGGAACTGGATTGACTTGCTAGGAGCCGTGAGTTGTTAAACACGGCTACATGGTGGATTGCCTTCGAGACCGATCTCGCAGAGTTCAGAAGCCCCCGTTCAGAAGCCCCCCCGCCGCCATTGGGCAAGTTGCTTGGTTCATCAGCGCCATTGATAAGGGACGCGGGACCCACCCCCCACCGTGACCTGCGCCAAGCCAACTGCACAGCCATCCATCCAACCTATCCCTGCAGCCTCGACTCGACCGCCTACATTCCAATTAGTTGCAGTGGATGGAGGTTGCTTGCAGGTTGCTTTCATCATCCTTCGTGACGCCCGCCACCTCCGCCTTTTTCCAAAGACTTCGATTGAGGAATCATGTCCATGCCGCCATTCCACCCCACGACAGCGTAGTGGCCCCAAGGGGGTGTTGAATTACCCACATCGGGCAGACCGCTTTCAACAGCGATCATGTCTGCCCGGAAACTCGGAGGCGGCAGGGTCCTAGGCAGCGGCAAGGGCCTCGCCCCTCCACCTTCTTCTACTCGTGCCCCTCGAGCTTCAAGTCCCTTCCCTCCGTCCGACAGCAGTACCAGATCCGTTCACTCGCGGAACTCGACACCAGTTTCCCTCTCGCCGTCCTCATCCAGTCCGCTTCCCGACTTCTCCCAAGACCTCGCCTCCAATGTCACCGTTGCAGGGCCATCCAATGGTACCTCGCCCGGCAGCAAGCTGGCATGCCCGATATGCGAAGAACAGATGGTTCGTTAAGGAATAAAAGGAAAAGCCGGGCAGGACTGCCGTGCTGACCGGCCTTGTAGGTCACGTTACTGCAACTGAACCGCCACCTCGACGATGTCCACCAAGAGCTGCCCGAGGCGGAGCAAGATGAAGTCAAGTCATGGTTCGACAAGCAGGTTCTGAAGGCGAAACGATTCCAACCCCTGTCCCTCATCAACCAAAAACTACGGGGCTTGGAAGTATTTGAATCAAACGAGACACAACCCATATCAGTCGGCATTGGCCCCGGGCGACCTATCGAGACGATAATCGACCCCGAAGAACTAGTCTCGAGGAAACACTGGGAGCGACCGACGGGAAACGACGTATGCACGGATCCGCTATGCGACAGGAGACTGGGACCGCTCGGCGGCAGCGTCAACTGCCGAAAGTGTGGGCGGCTGTTCTGCGAGGAGCACACCATGTATCAGATGAAGCTCTCGCGGGCCGCCCACCACGAACCGGTCAGGGGCGTGTGGTGCCGGGTGTGCGAGACATGTTACAAGTCTAGGGAAGGATACAACGACAGCACGGGCCTGGCGCGCGACCACACGGCATTTTTCACCGCCGTACGGACGAAGAAAGTGGAAAGGCAACGTCTAGAGGTGCAGAGGTTGGAGAAGAGGCTGACGAAGCTGACGCGGTTGCTTGCGGAAGCGCCGCCAGAAACGGCTGTACATCCGGGCCTCTTGTCACCGTTGGCCGGGCAGAGGAATCAAAGGAAAATGATCGAGCAGTCCGTCGTGACCTGGGAAGATGATGCGGCCGTTCCCAAGTGCCCGTTTTGCAAGCAGGAGTTCGGGGCTTGGACTTTCAGGCGACATCACTGCAGGATATGCGGCCGGGTTGTGTGCGCCGATCCGCAGACCAACTGTTCAAGCGAGGTGGCCTTGAACGTTGCAAACCGTAAGTGGCATGTGTGGTCCGGTTGGATGAAGTTTGACTAACACAGACAAGCAATTGTGGTGCCCACGACCGAAAAGCTCGAACACCCGGCCAACGGCCAGGTTGGCATCGATGTGCGGATGTGCTGCGAGTGCAAACAGACAATATTTTCCCACCGTGACTTCGTCGAGTCCATCAAGCATCGTCCGCCAGATCAACGCGCCTACGAAACACTCCGCCAGTTCGAACGCGGTATCCAAATGCTGTTGCCATCCTTTCACAAATCACTACACGCCCTTCAACCGCCGGATGAGAACGGAAACGCGCCTGATAAACCACCACCCACACACGCACAGATCCAAGACGCGGCCAAAATCCGCAAGCGCTTGACGGACGCCTTTGCGAAGTATGACCTAGCCGCGAAGCGCATACGCAACATGAAAACCGACAGCCCCACCCAGTTACGCCTCCAAAAAGCCATCCATGCATCCGCCTCATCGTTTTTGCACGCCAACCTGATACCCCTGAAGAGCGTCCCGGCCATGCTCAAATCACAAAGCTCAAACAAGTCACAAAGTTCAAACCACCGCAGGTTACTCTCCGCCGGCAACGGGTCGTCACATTCGATATCGTCCCCGCTACGCAACGGCGAGTCAGCGGGATTTGATGCCGAAACGTCAAGTCTCGGCGGCGCGAGCGAGGTTAGCACGGCCGTCTCGACGGCGCTGGAGACAGAAGAGAAGGAGACAAGAGAGAAACTGGTTGTGTTGGAGGAGCAGCGTTTTATGGTGCAGGACATGCTCAACAGGGCAAGGGGTGCCCGGCGGTTTGAGGAGGCCGGCGCGCTGACCAAGAACTTGGAAGAATTGGATAAAGAAATTGAGGTTTCAAAACGGCTAGTGGCGGGAGTTGAGGAGAGGTGGGAGGGGCTTTATGCGGGGACTTGAGTTACCCTGACGCAGTCATGACTCTCAAAAGATGGATTGTATGATGGCGAACGGGTTTGGCATTGCATGGAGTTTGGAGCGCCACATTGGAAAGGCATCGGATACGAGAGGCACTGAATGTTGACGCCTTACTTGAGTACCAGCCAAATAAATACATGTAATATTTCAGGAGTTCCCCTTCTTCACATGGAACCGTCCAACAAACCTGTTCTTGAAACATTGGACAGGATGGTTGGGTTACCTATCTTTTGTTTGGCCTGTCCTCTGCGATTACAGAATACGGGTGTACCCGGCAGGGTTAGGGTCTATCCGTACAAGTCTCTGAGCCAACCCCCACCATCGCCGTCATCTCGAGACTTTGATGAACACCTTCCATCCCAACACCATTCTATTTTCGGCAGCGCAATAGATTTACCACCCAGCTTATACCCTCCCGACGCGCTACTCTTGCAACCCCATACATCCTAGGCACGCGATTCCCCCCCCCCCCTCTCCCCTTAATCCAACCCCGACGCGCCAAATCGCCCAACCGTTCATCACCTTCAACCTCGCAAACCCAACAACCCAGGCCAATGCCTCCCAAACGCCGCCAAGCCCGCCCGCCAGACCCAGACCCAGAAGCCGACCACGAAGAACAACAACAAGACCAATCCGAAAGCCAATCCGAAGAAGACTTCGACCTCCCCTCCCCTTCTACAACACCACCTTCTCCGCCCACCGCCTCTCCCCATTCTACCTCGGCACCGAACCCTTAACCCCAAACCGCCTGGAGCTCCTCGCCCAGCGCCTACGCGACAGCCTGGTGGGGGATGTCATCCGTGGCGTGCAGGTCGGTGCGGGGGCGGCGGATGATGATGCTGGGTCGGTTGTGGGTAGGGCAGGGGCGCTGGAGAGGGTGGATATTGCGTGGGTTGGGGTGAGGGATGTGTTGGGGTTTGATAGGGGTGAGATGGAAGGGTTTGGGGAGGGTGGTGGCGAGGGAGAGGATAAGGAAGGGTGGCGCCGGCTGGCGCGGGGATTGCAGGGGAAGAAGGCGCTGCATATTTCGCTGCGGTATGAGATGGCGTCTTGCACTGCGCTGATGCTGCCTCCGCTGGTTGCAGATGGCGGGGAGGGGATGGAAAAGGCAAAGATGCGGTTTTCGGTCGGCGGCGGCCCAGATGAGATGGATTGGGAACACTCAGTCGATCCGATCCATTTTCTCTCCCTGCCGCTTCTCCTTGTACGCATGCCACCACCACTGAAGGCTATCGTCAACGAATTTCTATCGACAACCTTTGACTGTCGCGTCAGCCCCATACGGCTGGGTACGCGGAGCCTGGTGGACATCTGGGAGGCCTGGATCAAGTCTGCTGGCTTGCCATCTCGGGGACCGCTTTCCAGGGATCTGGTGCTCAGTCTCGGATTTTATGTCCCGCCACCTGAACCCAGGCCGGCACAGCCCTCGAAGGAGGAAACTGCGGCGGAACAACATCAACCCTTAGGTCTTAAGTCCGTCGACGTTATTATTCCGGCCGCAGAACTACGGGGGTTTGCGGACGCAGGTGAACGCGTGGCCGCAACACAGGACAAAGAAGCAGCTTTACCGTCAGGATGGGGATGGGAAGGTGACCCGAAAAAGCGGCGGAAATTAGCGGGGCGCTTGTACGAGGAGGGATGGGACTGGCGGGCCAAATCGCAAGAGGATGGGGGTCTTGCGAGTCACCAGCCGTTCACCGAGGCGCTAGCCTGCTACTTAAAGGAGCATCTCGCACTGAATCTTTTTCACCCAGGCGTTAGGGTCATCAAGATTGCCTGCGGAGGATTTGCCATGTCGGAATCACGGCTGAAGCTGTTCGCCCCGGCGGATTCGAGGGTTGCTGAGGACGAAGGTTCGCCCGCACTCGCGCACAAGGGCGCTGTGCTCGAACTTCTTGGTAGCCTAGTCAGCAAAGCTCAGCTTCAACCGGTCGCTCTATAATGTCAGCTTGGGAGAAACTGGAGGTTATGACTTACCTCTCATCTAGTTATGTGTTTGGTAGCCGGCGTTTTGGTAGGATAGACATGATACCCCGGATCGTTCAACTGGGACATTAGGGCCAGGGCCTATGGAGAAGTTTGAATGAACCACAGATTTACTTTTGATATCAAATAGCCGGCGTCGGGGAGAGAAAAACTAAGGCGAACGGTGGTTCTGTTCAGCCTGCATCGCATAAGGTCGTGTAACTAGATGTGGGTAAGAGATCTACTGGGTCAGTTTCATTCTCTGCTCTTTCCACCGCGGCTTTACTCTATGTACTGTACATACCACTGACAACAAAGCTAATAATGTAACTTACATGTATTTCTGGTACTCTCTGCAGGTTAACACATAATAAGGCTACCCTGTACGGATCACTTATGGCAACCCCATATCTGTAACTTGAGCAAGATATCAACGTAATTAACAGACACATCTATTTACTTCGCTGTTGTGGTGGCCACATGTCGTTAATCTTGTGGCCTCCTTCCAATAATACCTCATTTACCGTTCGAGACAATAAAAGTGCGGACACTACCAGTTGGAACAACGGCTTTGTTAAACATAACCTGACACTTTCTACGGGAACCAACGAGAGGACTGTGGAACAGAAGCCCATGAAAGTGAGAATGGAGCATGTGTTCTCCTCAGGTCTACAGGATATAAATATAATCCAGGCTAACCGGTCTTGTTTTGGGACTTTACACACCGAAAACATTTTGAACCTTTGCTTTTCTTCCAATTTTCCCCGTTCCCAGCTGCTTTCGCTCCAACTATGATTACCCCTATGAGATTTTGGGGGAGGAGCCCCTCATAAACCAGAAGGCAGCATGGGAGCTCGAGGAGCTGTTAGTGAGGATGGTCGTTCAGGACTCTCTAATTACTGCTTCAGGCAACCCCCCGACTAAAGTGGCGTCAGAGTTTCAGGAGGAGGAGCTCGAGAAGGCTCAACTTAAACGCGCAATGGAGGAGTCCCTCTTAGAGGCCAAGCGGGTCCGACGTGAAAGAATCGAAGTTCAACGAGCAATCGCGGTGTCCCTGGCCGAAACAAATGGCGCACGCTATCGTCAACGGGACCGTGGTCATAATGAAAAGCTGGAAGTCCAACAAGCAATCGAGGCATCGTTAAGAGACACAACCAACACACGAGTTCGTCCTCGAGCGGGTGACCGCCACAAACGAGTCAAATCCCAACACATGCCAGGAACCGTGGAATCACACAAGAAAACAGCGACGGCAATCGAGGATTCACTCAACAACACAACCACATGGCGTCGTGATCGGAAGCGTGATCGCAGTAAACTGGAACAGTTGGAACTCCAAACAGCGACCGATACATCGCCGAGAGAAATAGCCAACAAACGGCCTCGGTACACGAAGGACCCTTTGACGAGGACCAACAACGCGGAGACTCGACCGCGGTACAACGCAGCCCATGACCCAGCCAGTACCCGCTACTTCGCCCCGACGGCTGCTCCGAAGACCTGGCAGCTCCCCGCACGCCCTGCGCCGCCGAGACCGTGCCCGGAGGCGCGTGTAGCTGTGGACGGAACCGGCGCCACAGGTCGCCCCGCGGACAGATTTCGAACCGTTGACCATCGTACGGAGAGTACTCGAACTGCCAGCCCTCGTCTGGAAAGAACTCGCCCCGTCTTGCCCCGCCCCGCCAGAACTGACGCCACTGGACGTCCAACGGGCAGAACCCGGACCCCCGACCCGCGTCGAGATCGCACCCGCAACGCCGGCCACATTCCTGACAGAAACAGACTTATCAACCGTCCCATGGATAGACCCCGGCCCGTCAACGACCGCCCGGACAGTACACCCGCCGCTGCTCGCCGTCCCGTCGACAGATCCCGCCACGCCGACTACTACCCTCTAAATCCAGCCGCAGGTAGGATTGTCAACCGTCCCGTGGCGATTCCCCGGGTTGCCCCAAACCCCGTCCCAGAGCCGAGACCGGATTTGGCAGTGCCGCCGGTAACCGCGTCCGAAATCTACCGGTGGCTGCGGACGCGGAAGGGGCCTAGGCCCGTTGCGAAATGTTTTGGGGCTTGTGGGAATAAGTTGGTGTTTCGAGGTCTGCAGAGTGATAATGGGAGGCGTGAGCCGTCTATTATCCTTGGGTGCGGGCACGTGGTGGGGAGTAAATGTTTCAGCGACCTGGTCGACATGGCGAAGGCTTCGGGTGAGGATGCTCCATGTCCTCACTGCCGGATAGTGCCTATCACCGCAGCTGTTTAGATTCATGTTCGGGACGGAAGAGGTGGGTCGGGGGGCGGGCAAAAGATACAAGTTTCAATAACCCCAAGGAAAGCAGATGTTAGACCTAGTGTTTGACATTTGTTCGATACCAGTTTACAAAGTTTCAAGAATTGAATTTCAAAAGTTCAAAAACCCCCCGAGGGTTTTACAAAGTTAGAGTCAAACAATTCAAAAAATAAAACAAAGCCCCGCAGTTCCAACACGTAGAAAAATAGAGTTTATGACTGTAACTGTGCCCTTTCCGTAATCATGCCTCATAACCTTTGATACCTTATTACGCCCCCCAGACTTGGGCCTTCTAGGGTAACAACCATGGCCCACTTCCTTGTAAGGTGTGCTAAGTTAGTTGCCTGCCAGATTTCTATCTCGCCACAGCATATCGACTCGTCGTAGGCTTGTTGCCAAGGATGTTCGTGCCATATAGCGTAGGAAGCTGGGGGGTGGGCCCGGGAGTCCTGCGAAACTCCCTTGCAGGGCATATGGGTGTTGAGTGAAAGTGTGGGAGGCCTGTGATAGATGCTGGATTTCGGTTGTCGGTAGTTATTGAGTTGGAATTTGGAAGTTTGTTTGGTGTGGGTGACTGTCTCGCAAATGTCTCGCATGTGTAGCGGCTGTGGGAGATGTCTTGCATAAAATACCACATGGTGACAGCCGAAATACTACCTGAGTGTTACCTAGCTAGTGATCACAGCACCCTCCCAACTTGAGTGCCATACGCCCGGTTATATGATCCACAAAATCAAGCCATCCTTTGCGAACAGAATGGGGCTCAAACGCAGATCCGCTACGTAGAATTTCAAAGTATTCTGTACAGCCCCTTGCTGCCTTCGTGCATGTAGGGTTTAGACTGTTGGCTCGAGCTCGCGAGGCGGCGTATCGCGGAGTGAAGGCGAGTACACAGTTTCGTATGGACCCAGGGTGGTACCTCAGGCTAGGAGCCTGCTCTAATTCAGGGACATGAGGCGCAGATGCGCAGTTCTCCCGTGACCTCCGGAAAGGGGCTGGCGGAGTGTCCGTTTGTCATCCGTGCTTATAACGCGTACTCCTACTAACACGACCGCCCAGCGAGTCGTGGAACCTATTGCGATGTGGTGTTCTGAGCATGGTTATTTATTCACTGTTGTCTAATAGTTTACACAACCTTGTTCCCTACTGTTGGCTCTGCTCCAGGCTGGCAGACACGACCCTGTTCTGCAGTACCAAATTCTAACCATGAGTCACGGGCGGTGGGCTTCCTCTCCGGATCGTCCGTTGAATCAAGTCCTGGCACCGACTGCGACAACACACCCTTGCTCTGATCCCCAAGCTCAACGAAATCGGAAGGTTTTGAGTTGGAGTTTGGTTGAATGAGGACGCGGAGCATCGGAATGGAGGCAGCCATAATTGCGGTAGCTGGCTCGGCGGTGCCAAAGATGAGAAGCGCCACAACGGTTGCTTTGAGAGAGTCAGTGAGTTGCTAACCCCAAGAGCAGAGGGCAGAGTACCACTCACCGTTTGCGTTTCCAATCACATACACAGTCCTAATCTTTAGAAAAGCCATGACACCATCGCTATGCTAGAGTCAGTCACGGGACGCGGTGATAGGAGGCCGTCATGGCGACTCACAGAACACCGGCACTCATGGCCACCAACGCGCCCAGCCTCTCTCGTTTGTTGATTGTAACAGACCAGATGATATTCCATGGAAGGAGCGCAAGGACGATGTCCATGACACCGGAGAAAACTGAATGTCATTGTCCCCCTATTAGTGTTTGTGGTCTCCAAGTAAGGTAGGGTGGCTTGTCAAGGCCGAATGGTACCTACTGGCAACAGCCGTATTATAATTTTGAACAAGGTGGGCTGGGAAACACGAGCCGGGCATGTGATAGTGCCAGGTCTTCTGCACTGGCCAGCATTGGATCCAGTGGATCACGCCATTGGAGCCGAGTACCAGGTTGACCGAGATGATGATGAACCAAAGAAATAGGCGCATTCGATGGCCCGAGATCCGTAATAGGGTTATAGCAAACGACGTCTTGCTCCAGCAGGTGGAGAGGATGGAGCCAAAGCCAGCGGCCATGGAAAATAAACCGAGCTCTGAGATTGCATCGTCGCTCAAGTCCGAATAAGGGATGCCGAGTCCGTAGTGAACTGCCACCGTCTGAAGTGCAATCGAGTAGATGAGAGCAACCTTGAAGAACAGTTAACTAGTGCAATTCCACAAAGCGTGGGGCAGCCCAGGAGGCGAGGGCCGCGAGGGGGCTATGTGAATCGTAGGTACTTACCCAGGCGGCTATTAGGACGTAGTCGTCCCACCACAGCCGACGACATCTCGAGAGTTTGCAGTAGACTCGTAGGCTTAACAATAGAGTCGACAGTGCTGCTAAGGCCCATACAACGCGGAGCAGGTATGGCCCGTGGTTCTCTTGTCCTGTCTCGGCAGCCCGCCCAGGGTGTTGGGTCAAAACGCGTTGTGGGCGCGTCCCCATGGTCGGTTACGGATTCGATGGCATCAATGGACGGTCGGGACGGGGCAGAGAAACGAATCCCGAGGACGCAGAGAGGCAGTCTGGATGATGCGTTGCGGGTTCTCGGCGAGTTGGCATCCCCTCAGTTGCGCTGCAGAAAGCGAGTTGACATTGCGGACCGACTGGAGTGGGAGATGACGTTGCTAAACCATATGGGATGTCCGACGTGCGAGTGAAGTCGAAGGAATGCGTCCCGCTACAGCAGGAGACCGCACAGATTTGTGACGGACAGTGGCGCACAGCACAGATGAGGTCTGAGAGCAGGTCCCAATCCATTGGGCCAGCCGTGCAGAAGAGAGGCAGCGGAGACACCCCTCGCTTAGCTTCCCCCCGCCTCTTCAAAGTTCTTTGCACAGGAGTTGACAGACTCAAGGTTACGACACTAGTGTATGTATCCCCACCTGGCCGTTGCCAAACCCACATGATTCATGGGAAGATCGGCCACAGAGCGTACCAAATTTGGTGCGCGCACGGTTGCGAGATCCCGGAATCCCGAACTCGAGGAACCGTCCGCGTTGTCGGCGCCTCTTAGCTCCACGCTAGTGGCGCGTGACAAGGGTGAAGAAATCTTGCGCACCTGGAAAATACTGCCCGTCTCATCTTTGCCTCGTGATTTGAAAACGATCAAGTTCTTGCCAAGCCACTACAGTTATGCACCAACTCAAGCCCTGGGTGCCTCGATGTGGAAATACCCCCCTGCATCCGAGAAGAGCAACCCCGATCCGATGGGAGCAAGCATGCCAGTTCACATTGCGAAGTCGACGCCATTGGAGGAGGGGGGGGGGATTGGCCTGGCTGCTGCGCCGCAGCACAGCGACAGTTCGGGATATGTGACGGTTGTCTCCGTTCCAACCTGGGACAAAGGGAGACCAAGCACGCCAAGAGGTATCTCAAGATGCGGGGAGAAGATCCTGATTGACCCCCCGCAACTTTTGACAGGCGATGTCTAAAAATTTCGCAACCCCCCACCTCACCAGCCTTGAAAGAATTTATAAGACAAGAAAACGGAAGAAAACAGGTTACCATGGGCAAGTATTTATTGATCAATATCTTCTTGGTTTTTTTTGCAACAATTGGAGTCTTGACGCCACGGTTCTGACAACGGTGACCAGCGCTCTGTAGTGCATCTACTCATGCGTGGTTAAGTTGCGAGCGGAAGTTCAATCCAAGAGTGCGATATTCCTTGACCCTGGTTCTGTTTGCAGACATGTCTAACCACGGCTGGGTGGGCGCGACAAGCAGGGTATTGAGGTGCAGACACACAGATCTGGCACCCTCGGAGTCTCTTCAAAAGCACGGCCCGGTGTGTTATTCGCTGCCCTTGACCGCAGGGTTGTATGAGTACGAAGTACCTACCTTACCTACCTTACCTAGGCAGAGCGTCCAAATGGGTGACCAACAGCATTGTGAAAACCCATCATTGTATGAAGCATCGAACACTCCAACGGGATCACACCCGGGATTTAACCGTCCCAGCCATTGAGCAGCGGCGTGGATCGCGTGGTTTTCGACATCACTGAGTACTCGGTAAGGCTGTACATACATAAAGCACCAGGTCCCTCGGCTGAGCCCGCGGCCCGCCGCTGTGGTAGCGAGATCGTTCGTCCACAAACAGTTCCTTAACAACCCCACTAAGGTCCAAAATGTTTCCGTGTTCAAAAGGCGTAAAAGGGCGGATAGGAAAAGGACAGCAATAGAAAAGGGGTAGAGAGGAAAAAGGACGCGGATGGAAGGAGGTTCAAACGATGAACACCTAGGCTCGCCAAGGAAGTACCTGACCTACCCAAATACCTCGGTACCTAACTTTGGTTATCACCATGATACCTCTACCTACATCATGGAATGGAACAATGCACCCCAGGCCTTCTCGTACGAAACATATTCCGAATCCCAAGAAACTTTCAAAGTCGGAAGAGCCGACCCGGTATCTCGGAATCCCTCGTGCGGAGAGAAAGCTTGTTGGTACCGCCAAGACCAGGTTAAAGCAGCCGGGGATAGCGGCAGTTGGGATGCCATTCCAAGAAGGGGGGTTACTCTGCAAGGGGTAGGAGTACTTAGTCTTCGGACTGACACCATCCATCAAAAGCAACAATTTCGCTTGGCCAAGATTGAAGCGAAGATATATAGATTTCCACACCATGTTCGGCGTTGTTGCTCTCAGCATAGGGCTGGCTGTTGTCTTTTCCTATTTGGTGCTCGAGTTCCCCCGGGTAAACATCTCCGCCAACATGACCGGTTCACGCGGAAGTGTCCATGCTGACCACCAACCAGCTGCACCAGAGTTGGCGATTGTGGTCTCACCGCTCACAACTCCCACCAGGACCCAAAACACTCAAAACCGGCATCCGAAAACCATGGCTATGGTTTCTCGAACTGAACAAGCAGTATGGCGACGTGGTATACCTCCAGATGGGACCGACCCCTACCATCATCCTGGGCTCGGCGCAGGCGGCCTGGGATCTGCTGGAGAAGCGCGGCGCCATTTATTCGTCCCGGCCACGCTTCATCATGGGCGGTGAGCTGTTGTCTAACGGCATGCGTGGGCTGATGGCCCCCTACTCCAACTTCTGGCGTCGCTGGCGGAAGCTGTTGCACAGCGGTTTTATGCAGCGCCAGAGCGAGACATACCGGCCAATTCAGGCCCTCGAGTCCAAGGTGCTCATGCACGAGCTCCTCACCAACCCCAAGGACTACCGGACGCATCTCGAACGATATGCCGCGTCGGTTGTTGTGACGGTGACTTATGGGCGACGAGTTGAGGACGTTCGGACGGATGCCGTTGTGAAGATGAACGCCGAGGCCATGGAGCGGCTGACATCGGTGAAGTACGCTCTCGTGGCCGTCGCCGCGGTTATCCCCCTGCTAACGTTCGTATAGCATCCCTGGAAAGTACGCCGTCGAGCGTTACCCAGCGCTCAAATACGTCCCTACCATGTTTGCTCCATGGAAGGCCCAGGTGCTAGAGCAGCGGAAGAAAGACATCCAGATGTACACCGGTCTGATGAACGATGTCAAAAAGAGGTTGGCGGCGGGCTCACTGCCAAACTGCTTTGCCAAGCATCTCCTCGATGAGCAGCAGAATCTCGGTATGACCGACCTGGAAGTGGCCTACACGGCCGGTACCCCTTTTGGTGCGGGCGTGGAAACAGTACGTCCCCCCTCGCCGGTCCTTTTATTTACCACATGACAATGACACTTCATAGTCCGCAGGCTCGTTGGCTAGTTTTATTCTTGCGTGTGTCAAATTCGGCCACAGCTTTATCCCCAAGGCCCAGGCGGAGCTCGATAGGGTGGTGGGTGGTGACAGGTTGCCCACATTTGATGACTTGACGTCCCTGGAGTATGTACGAGCCATTGTCTCAGAAACTCTCCGATGGCGGCCTGTTGCCGTTCTTGGTGGCACGCCACATGCAACTACGGCCGACGACGTGTACAAGGGCATGTTCATACCCAAGGGCAGCACCATTATCGCCCCGTTGTGGAGTAGTAAGTGTAGACTAAAAGTGGTTTGTTCGTTGGAACATAGGGCGTCAACTAACCATCAGTTTCAGTCCATCTCAACGATGCGGACTTCCCAGACCCGCACGAGTTTCAACCGGAGCGTTTCCTCGGAGCGCGCGAGTACCCCGGCAACCTGGGGCACAGCGCATTTGGCTGGGGTCGCCGTATTTGCCCTGGCCTACACCTTGGGTCCGCTTCCGTATCCATCAACATCGCCCGGATATTGTGGGCGTTTGACGTCAAGCCCGCTCGGAATATTAAAGGGGAAATGGTTGATGTCGACGACGTGTAAGTTGTTAAAGGAAGGACTTTTGTTTTCCAGTCCTGGGAAATTGTTACTGACGACTCGTGAATTATAGTTTTGCCTTCTCAGACGGGTTCAACTCGAGTCCCCTGCCATTCGAATGCTCGATCAAGCCCCGTTCGGAAAGGCATGCACGCGTGATCGAAAAAGAATTCCAGGAAGCCCGCGGAGAGTTACGCCGATACACAGCAGCGGCAAACTAAGTGTATTAACGGTTGCTCATCGTACCGAAATACGTTTCAGAGGCACGCATAGTATAACAATATCCACATAACTTTTGACCCTTAGCATTAGAATTGGACACTCATTACTTGGTATCCACGAGTATCGCGGACAAGGTACCTAAGTGGCGCTGGCTACAGGTAGGGGTGGGGACCGCCCACGTTACCCTCAGACGGGTAGAGAACGCCTAAATGTAAGGAGAGTTCCTCCTGTTTCGTCGGAGAAAGATCCTCAGAGCCAAGATTACTAATGTGGACGAAACGATGTTTGACCTAGTATGGTTTCTTTTGGCTGCGTTTTGTAGATACAGAACCGGGGCGTGTAATGTACGACTAGAAACAAACTGTTTTGCGCTTCTCCAAAGTACAAACTGCATTTAACCGAGGAGACCCTTGATAAAGGTGAGCGCCTGCTGTCCGTACTTGTTGACGTACTGCTGGTGCGAGTTGGCGTCGTTGCCGGTGCAGCAGTACGGGTCGGGGGAGTCGCAGTACGACTGGATGATGGCCGGCTTAGCCGGAGAGCACTGGAAGCCACGGGGGCGGGCAGCGAACTATTTTTGTTGTTAATGACCATTCGTTTACGGCAAGAGCCGGGCGTTTCTAAAACGGAACTGAAACAACGTACACCCTGGGCCTGGCATGTGCCGACGTTGTACGGGAGGCCGACAACGTTGTGCGGGTCACCCATGAAGATGGCGGCCTTGACAGCGTTGAGAGCGTTGCCGCTAAGGGTGGCACCAGCACCTCCGCAGAGGGCGTTGTCCATAATTTGACCACCTTGCGAGTAGCCAATAAGGACGATCTTGGTGTCGGGGCAGCGCTGGTTGAAGCTCGTGACGGCTGAAACGACGGCCGCAGTGCCTTGGCTTGCCGACTGGTCGTAGCTGACACCACCACACTGGGACTGGCCGCCACAGGCGGGGTAGTTAATGGCCTCGCTGGTGGCACCGGAGTAGGCCTGCTTCACCATGTTGACGAGACCTTGCGAGGTGCCGTAGCCCGCGGGTGCGGTCGTCTCACGGGCTCCAAAGATGTGGACGCCAGGGCATGACTGGCGCGCCTCAACCTCAACGGGACCGGCGCTGGCGAGGCCAGCAAGAACCGGGACGGCAACGGCGGAAACCTTCATGTTGGATATTGTTGAGCTGTTGGGAAGACTCGAGCGATGTGTTTGTCGGGTGGGGATGTGCAAAAACAGTTGAGACGGTTCTGGAACACGAGTTGTTCTTATATCATGATCTCAATGCCGCAGTGTTTCGTACCCTTACCCGGGTCCGGACGTACGGGTGGTCGAAAAAGGGAAGACGGAGAAAGGCTCGGCGGAAGGCCGCCGAATGCCACGCCGGAACCTTGCCTTAATTTTCGAGAGCCCTTCGGACATTATTGCTGGGCGCCTCGTCCTTGCGATAACCCCCTCCTACGTAGCACTGGGTACGGGGTCCAAGCTAAAATAAGCCGTGGACCGGGGATATGGGACTCGAAATCTACGCAAGTCTTTCTCTTTTTCTTCTAGACCGTCTCTCATGAAAGGTCCCCAGTGTGAGAGCAGGCAATGATCGGCCAGACGCCGGAGCCGAACAGAACAGCGTCGATCCCAAAGCGGCGCGGCCCTCTTCCAATGTCAAGCATTTCCAGTCCTTTGTCAGGGGGCGCTTTCCAGAATGCCATGCGAGTGAGGGTCGGTACTTCCCCGCAAAGCCCTATAGCCGATAGTACATGGGCCTGTCGATCAATGCCGGGGCGAATCGAAGCCTTCGTTTCACCTATGTTGATGCTTGGCATAGTGTTGCTTGCTGTCAAGGTCTGAGCCGGCAATAGGCAATAAACGCGGGTGAAATACCGAGCAAGCGTCGCACTGTCGATGATCGGCACGCTCACCTTGCCATTGATCTGTGGGGAATGTCTTTTGCCTAAATGTTGCCCATGGGGAAAGCAAGGCGCATTCATGCTAAACCAATACCAATCTGGGGTTGAAGGTTGGGATGGGACCTCGAAGGATGAATCTTAAAGAAAACCTGGTGCGCCGTAGTCTGTTTGGGCTGAGCTCTCACCTGACTATTTTTCCAGGAATAGTTGGGCTTAGAGCAGGTATTTCCGGAGCTATGGACCATGGTATGAATGCCGTAATGGCTGGCGTTCGAAGGATGCCCCCCTTCTGAAACCGTTATGCCAAGTAACTCTTGATTCAGGGGTCAGTGTTATTGAGCTGAGCAAGAGTCAGACCTGGCTGCTTGTAAGTCGCAACATCCACCAACCCGATGACAACAACTAGAAGTGAGCCGGAAATCAATTGTATTCCAGCTATCCGACTGCACCTCACCCTTGTGGTGAGTAAAAGAATGTGTAAGATGGTCAAGCTGTCGGACTCCCTTCTCCCTTCTCAAAACCATAACCGTTCGTCCTTCCGAGACCATGTAGATTCTGCCGCGTCATCCATACCGTCCCCCGCATAACCTGCGCAGAGGTAACTGACCTACCATTCCTCTCCCGACATCCTTTCCCCCGAGCCGTAATATCCTCCCAGGCCACACAGAGTGCCTCCAGGCCTTCTTAGCCTTGGTCTTAACGGCAGGTCTGCCAGTTGGTGCGGAAGATGACGTGCAGGCTTCCATCGAAAGCGTCCACCTAAGTGATTCATCGCGTTCGCCCTTACATTAGCCCATCTATTCGATTTTGTTTTCCTTTTGATGTTCACTTTTCTTTTTGCTGTCTTCCTCCCCTTTTCTCTCTCTCTCTCTCTCTCTCCGTTTTGGGTAATAGAAACAAATAATACAACAGGGCAACTTCAAACAAAGGCAGTAACAACGTCAAACTCAAGCGCAGCGGCGCCATTGCAGCGCCACCTTGTAGGGGTTTCTCACAGTCATGGTCCCCCGGTACGGGGTAGAGATGGGCGTGATGCGGATTTCCGAGTTGACGTTGAGGATGGCCGTCGTGCCACCGCAGCGCGAGAAAGATTCGACACCGACTCCGGCAATCATGTTGTAATTGTCCTCGTACGGAGCAAGGATGTTCTTCTGGAACACGACCTCTTGGGTGCTGTCGCCGGCAAAGGTGTAGCCGGCGCGGCAGGTGCCGGTCTGACCCTCCGAAAGGCTAGCATAGCCGGTGAAGCGGGTCTCGATGACAGAGAACCTGTTGCCCATTGTTAGTATCACACTTCTTTTTCTTATCCTCTCCCTCTAATTCCTTTTGCTTCGGATGATACTTGGGGCCTCATGATACGCTTCGTCGCAGTTTCTGGGCTAGCCCTAGATTTGAACTCACTGATATCCGGAAGGGAATTGCAGGTTGATACTAATCCGGCAGTTCTTGCGGCTATCCGAAACGCTGCTGCCCGGACCGGCGCTCACAATATACTCGTCGAAGGCGACGTCGAAGATGGTGCCTGTGGCGTCGACGTTGATGTAGGCGTGGCCAGCAGGGCAGCCCGAGCCGATAGCGGTGACGTTGAGGATTTTGATCTCCCCCGGGGCAGGTGCCGAAAAGCCTAGGGACTCGCTAGGGCTGGGGGTGATGACGGCCGCGGCGGCAACGCCAGCGAAGAGGAAACTGGTGAGACGCATTTTGGGTGACAGGGTTGCTCAAGTATGAGGAGTCAAAGTGATAACCTGGAGGTGAGTGAAGGTTCGTTAGAAGGGTGGTGATCTTGTGTCCTGAAGTCGGGTCAGTTGACGGTTCTTTTATAGCTTTCGACGGCGGGTTGGGTTCTAGCGTGAGACAATGATTTCCTGGCTCACAAGACGCTCTTGGAATTCCGGGCCTTGACTCCGGTGTTCAACAGCGCCATCATGCCGACCTCGTTCCCACCTAAGGAGAAGATAACCCGAATCACGGAGGAAGTGAACGGCCAAAATCTTGCCATCTCAACTATCACGTCGCAACCAATGCTGCCATCCCCGCCCGACCAAGCCCGCGATGTGATGTTGGCAACAGCTCAGCATGCCGCTAGTGTTGGAGTTATCGCTTTTGACATCGAGGGGAAGTCGGGATAAGGTTGGACGGAAGGAAGGGATCCTTGAGCAGACTACGAAAGGTATTCCCAAGGTGGAGAAGAGTCTGGTTTCCAGCTTTCGTGGAGCTATTTTTGTCGACATTCATATCGTGCCGATATTAACTCACAACTTGGTAGCTTCCCTGACCAGGTCGCTGGCATCCATTCATATCGCTTGCTATCTTCATGTGATCCGACGATGTGGTCGATGTCGGACCGTCCTGCAAAGGGAACCCCCGCAAGTGTCAGAGGTGTGGGTAGTGGGAGGCTGCCTGGACGCTTATACAGGTGCCAAACCTAATTGTAGCAACCTCAATGTAACAATGCCCGTCACTCTCGCGGATTGCGTCTTTCCACCACTAGCTAAGTGGTTGCTTCCAACGCCATTGGCCTTAGAAGGGGCACGCCTGGGCTGCGCCGGTGGCGTGAAAATGGCTAGTGGCATCCCCGCGGCAGCAACACTAAGTCGCGGCTCTAAATTGACCAGTAGATTGTTAGGCGAGCCTGACCCGGAACATCGAACTGCCAAGGAAAATTGGCCAAGATAGCGACGCTGGGACTGATTCACACCCTCACTTGTCTTGATGTCGCGATAATGAGGACAGGCGATTGGTGGGGATCGAGCCGATACCAAGGAGGTGGTTACCCCGACCCCGTACCTCGGGAGATTTGCAAGGGCACTGCTACCTTTCTGGACCAGTCACGGGAGAATCCGAGTCCCCAGGAAGCTTATCCAGACTACAGACTACGCAGGCCGAGACCCTGGGTGCATACCCCTGAGCACGTAGATCTCATACCTCGTCTGTGGGGTTTTGCCTTTGTTGATCCCATCTGGCTTAGGAAGTGATGGGAAAGAGAACCGCCATGGTAAATTGTGCGCTCGGCAGCGGCCAAGATGCCAAAGCGGGAGGACCGGGTTGTTAGGTGGCATCGCTTGTTGCTTATAGGGTCCAGGTCGAAAGACTTCATATATGGATAAAGTGTTGATGGCTTGGCACATTACTTGTCTGGTGATGCTCCGCACTGTCGTGCATTGGCTGGATCCCAGACGGGTGAAAGTCCAGGCGCTGACTGCATCTTTACGTAGGGACACGGAGAGCAGATTTTTAGGGGATTGTTTGCCGGTTTGCCCATCCTGTGTTGCCGGCGTGCGCCATCAGATCCGTCCGCCCGGACAGCATCCGATGAGGCGGGTAGCACCGCTGAGATTAAACTGCGTCTCGTGTTGCCGTGGAGGTTGTCTTTCAATATCGCACCTACTATGCAACGAACCATTGACGATTGCAGGAGCGAACCGGGGTCTTAAGGACCTTGGCTACTAAGATCGGGCAATGAAAGATGCTGGTCAACAGGGGAATAGATTCGCTACCTATGTCTGATTACCGCTCTCCTGGGATGATAGCAAATACTCCGTAACCTCGGCAAACTCATCCCTGAATTGCAGCAACTCCCTCCACCGCAGTGGAATGGCGTTCACCCCTCCCGCGCTCCAAGCAGTCCCCCCGCGATGGCACCGTTCGTATCAGTATCCTTGCCGAACCGTACTACGTCGATAAGCACCTCCTCCAATGGGCGGGGGTCCAGGACGGCAGCAACGCCCAACGTCAGGGATTCGAGGACGTAACCGGATGCCTTGAGGGGCAGGGCTTTGGTGGCGTTGGCAGCTCGTTTCGGTCCGTTCTCGGCGAGGTCCCGAACCTGTACGAGCGATTTGCCCGCGTCCATGGCCCTCTCGACCTCATTCGCCGCGCGCTCCAGCTTGACCTTCCGAGCTGCCGTCATCTTTGCCGCGGCCAGAACGGTGGCCTGCACCACCGCGTTCTTCCCCGCCTGCCAAGCCTCGTCGGCTGACTTCCCCTCGACGAGTGTTTGCACCATGACATTGTATACCGCGCAAGAGATGGTACAATGGGAATCGTCGTGCGTGATAGCTGAAATTTCCAGAGACTCCGTGAGTAGCTTGGTAGGGTCTGCCTGGAACAAGGCGGTGGGGATGCACCGCATGAGTGAGCCGTTTCCCGCGCGGCCTTCGCCGGCCCCGGAAACCCGCGGATCGGACGTCCTCTTAAGCCTTGTGATGCCGGTTACCGTAGCCCCGCCGACATCGCGGGGTGTCTCGTTTAGGACGCGGTCGGGCCAGCGCCCATCGTACCAGTCAATCATATACTGCCCAGCAAGCCTGACCACGTCTGGCGACTCGGGGGACTGGGATCGCTTCAACTTTTCGACGTCACGGTAGGCGAGCAGAACGGCGCGGGTGAGGTCGGTGTCGTCGGTTGCATGACCAGGCGGCCAGTCAAATGGACCTCCGCCGACAATGTCTCTCACGCCGCGTGGAAAGTCGCCTTGAATCTGTTCCCAGGAGTCGAACTCAACCGTGGCGCCGAGGGAATCGCCAGCGTGCACGCCAAGTAACGCGCCGAGAACGCGCTCATGGCGGGTGGCAGTGAGTGAGTCTGACATGATGCTAGTCCCGGGGGATAGCGTTTGATACGTAGAGTTGACAAGGTTATCGGCTTAGTTGTCGTTGTGTTGATTACTTCGTATTTCGTTGGACTGCGAGTCTCACTGCCTGATCCGCACTTCAGTTTAGGCAGGCAAAAGGGTTAGGGTTTTTAAACACTTTTGACTTTAACCACTTTTGAGCATCGCCCAGTCCGAGGCAAAGCATGTCTGGGGGAGCCTCGTGCAGAGCCCCGCGGTTGCGCAAGCTGAAATCCAGAGCCAGTCAATTGGAGCTAGTGTCTTTTTTTGGTTCAAGGGTGCAGGAGGGGACGGAATAACGATTGCTGGTAGCCATCCGATTGGGAAGGCCAAGGCCGGGACGGGGGCTATGACTTTGAAGCTCAGTTGCCGCACAATTCATGTTTGAGAGAACACATGCTCCTGAATTTGGGACTATCGCGACTCCGTAACATGGCCATCTGAGCCTCCGAGCTCGCTCCGTTCCTCGGCCTCGGTAAGTTTCAATGCCTCGTGAACATCATCCACAAAGTGGTGTTCCCCACCCGCGAGTTCAATGATGCCGCTGCGCCGCAGTAAATGCCCAACCTTGGAATCATGTCCCGGTCCCCGGCTGAAAAAGATACGGACACCTCGTTGCCGGTAGTCCCGCACAATCTCCTCGAGCACTTGCGTCCCGCTGCCGTCGAGTGACGTAACGCCGTGGATGTCAAATATGATGTTACGGTTCCAATCCTCCCTCCTTAACCGTGGTAGCGCTGGGTGAGCCATGCTCGAGCCGTATAGCTCCAACCGCCGAAGCCGTGTCTTCATCTCCCCGGTGTTTGCAAAGGTCAGCGGCTCGGGAATCTTGACAATTAGGCACCCTTCGATGAATTCGAGACGGTCCAGATTTGCCTCGGCGTTCTCGAAGCGGTTAGTGCCGGGAATTCGGCCGAGAATCTGGATGCGTGGGCGCGTGGCGTGGCGGATGACCTGTAACAGAGAAAGCCCGACGCCAATGGCCATGCCAAAAGAGAGCGAGAAGAAGATGGTGGCTACCACGATCGTGGCCATGAGCCCAAGTTCTTGCCAAGCGCGGATCTTGAGGAAGAACGAGACGTCGTGCGGGCATTCTTCGATCAACGACCAGGCTACAACGCTGATCAGAGATGACAAGACAGGTTTCTGGGGCAATGTTAGACTCGTATCGTAGACACGTAAAGAGGACAGAGGGGAAGCAAACCGGAAGATAATAGAGGTACGGCAAAAGGAACAGGATGCAAAGCAATGTTAGCCCACTCAGAATGATCGAGCTCACAGGAGTCCGGCCTCCCGTAGACTTGTTCACCTTGCTTCTGCCGTAGCCACCAAAGGAGGGCAGGCTCGAGAAGCAAGCGCCGACAAGGTTGGCCGTACCCAAGGCGACCAGCTCGGGGTTGGGGCTCAATTGAATGCCGGCGAAGGCATCGCCGCCAAGACTCTTGGCTGCGACTGACGACTCGAAGAAGCCGAGCAAGGCGATCAAAAACGAGGTGCTCATCGCCTCTCGCATGTATCCTAGATTGGCGGCTGCAACGGCCAACGGAAGGTGAACAGGCGCCCGCTAGCCGCCTCAACTTTGCCGAGCACAGCAACACCAGCCTTGTCCCACTACCAATAGGCGAGAAACGCAGACAGGACAACGACGAGGAAGCGGTCCGGGATATAAGCGACGCCTGGGTACCGAGGCTGCATGCGCCGTTTGATCTCACGGCAAACCATGATAATGACGAAGCTCGTGGCGGCGACGGTCAAAGTAAGCGTGTGGGCCTTGTCTAGGTTGCGGAAGATGAACGCGAGTTTGTCGACGCTGCTGGCGTGGCCGATGTGGGCTTGATCGGCTAGTTTATTAAGTCCGAGCTCGGGGATGAGCTGGTCGACGGCAACCACGACACCGATGGCGCTGATGAAACCTCGTAAAAATGGCCGTGAGAGCACGCTATCCAGGAACCCCACACGACCAACACCAGCAATGAGGACCATGGCACCAGACATTCCGGCTATGATGCCGCAAAGCCTGGCCTGCAATGTAGCGTCATCGTCACCGCCGCCTCGATCGACGACGGATTTGATGACAGTCCCAACGAGAAGTGAGCCTGCCGCCTCGGGACCAACGATCATGGCAGGACAACTTCCAAGAAGGGCGTAGATAAGGGGTTGAAGACGAAGGCGTATAAGCCGTTCAGGGGAGGGACGTGGGCCAGGTTGTCGGCGAGGGAGAGCGCCATCGGCACATACATGCCGGCCACGGTGAGGGCGCCGATAAAATCGCCTTGAAATAGGACCAACTGTACTCTTTGGCCCAGACCATGACGGGCAGGTAATATGAGAGGTACCTAAGAGTGAGCCAGTTAGTATCGCTAGGGCAGTGGTTACGCGCCCCTGGCACCGCGCAAACGCTTACATTAGGGTAGAGTCCTTCACGCCATGTTGCTCAGCGAGCGCGCTCGAGGTGCTCATCTTCTTGCTTCTCATCTTGGACGCCCATCGCTTTTTCCAGCTCCTGCGTCTTGAGACCTCCGAAGCCGCGCCATCAATGCCGGGCACCGAGGCCTCCGTCTCCGATTCAGAAGGGCTGAGCCAGTCGGCCGGGAGACTCCCCGAAGGACTTGTTGGTCGCGGTGAGAAGGTGCCATGATTACAAGGCCCTTCGTGTGCTTCTTCCCGTAAGTCCAGCGTGCCGCCCAGCAAGGACGTCGACTCTGTCGCATGCTGCCTGCTCGGTCCTGCTACGTGACGGTGTGAGGGTGCGGCATTGTGTCTTTGGGAAAAGGCTTGGCCCACGGTCTCGTTAAGGGAGCTGGACGAGGAAGCGGTGTAGGTCTGACGGAGACCGCTGGGGTGTACGGGTGTATGGTCTTGCCCTGGGCGCGGGGAGGTCGGTTGGGAAGACATTGTTCAATGCCAGGTGGGTGTCGGTGTCGACTGGGGATCACCTGGGGTAGCGTTGAGCCAGAAGCATTGATTAGAGAACGGAGAGGACCAAAATTCGCAACGGGCAACAACGCGTTGCGGGCGGATAACACAGCAATTAGGCCCCCGTCCGAAGCTCGTCAAGGTTAGATGTGAGGGTACAATGCAAAGCGTCCTTCTTTGTTTGCATTCCCAGCCATGGGTGGGTTAAAGTCTAGAGTGAGCGGTCAGGAAACAAAATAATTACAAGTTAGAAAGAGTTGGTGTCGCGGCTTCGGTGCGTCCCGCAGTCAGTTTTCCTGGGCGGGCCTGGCAACAACCGAAAGTATCGTTGGTGACAGGGGAGTCGGTCGAGGCGGCTTGGGGAATGGCCGGGCTTGGCGGATCCAGGGCAGGGCTCTTGACTCGAGAGATGCAGAACCCATCACAACCCCGCGATCCACGTGACTCCACTCGGGGCAAGTCAGCCAATTACAACACCAATCTCTGTTTCCGATTGCTCAGCTTCGCCGCCGCCCCACCAAATATCGGATGGGAGGGATCCTGTTGGTGAGACCCTGACACGCCTCCGACACGAACGCTGCGAAGGAATGCCAGGCTCCCAAGGTGAGGTTGCGAGGTGCTCAACCAGTTTTGGATCTGGAGCAGAGTAGTTAACCATTAACCCACAGTTCCAAAGAGTGCATTTCATGGCGCAGAATTCATCATTCGTTTTACTGTGTTAATAACTAGTGCCTAACATGCCAAAATGTGTCCCTGAAATACGAAGCACGGGGTATCAACCTCCATCCGCTAACCTCGGCCACCTTGTAAACACCATGTCAGTCAAAACATGTCGCTGATTTCCTCGCCTTCATCCGGCGTCACCGCCAACTCCAGCAGCTCATGCGCCAGTTCCACCGTCTCTGCGTCTATCCCGGCCTCTAGGACTAGGTCTTCCTCAGCAAAGTTGAGCCGCGCGAGCGCTAGAAAGTAGCGTTGCGAGCCGCCGTGAGAGGCAGCCAGCTTTGCCGACGTGTTGGCGGCGTCTGATGTCCTTGGATCTGTGATAACAAAATGAAGCAGCCGTGTTGCCCGTGAGATGATGTGGTAGAGGAGGTCCATAGGATCGGTTATCATATCCGGTGCGGTCTGCTCCGCCACACCCAAGGCCTCATCGTGCGCTTTGCCGCCATCTATCTCCATGGGCTTAGTACCATTCGAATCATGTCGGTCCACGTCCATTTCATCCTTTTTGCTAACCTGAGAGTTCCCCGTGGCCGTTTGCTTCTCTGCCCACAAGGGCAGGTCGGAGTCATATAGTCGATCGATCGCCCAACACAACGCCGCAACAAGACGCGGTATGGCAACGTCACTCTCCGCGATTTGCAGTGCGCCGAAGTGACTTGTAGCAAACGTTGTCAGGGTCTCTAATGCGGCCGACCTGACCGCAATCTCTTTCCCAGACCCGTGGGCTGCCCACCGCGGTGGCTCACAGAGAAAGGAAGATACGCAATCGATTATCGTGGCCGCAGCCGCACGAGGGTTTCTTGTTTCGGCACGGCCCCCTGACGGTTCGGTCGTCGACGACGGGATGGGACCGATGCTGTCAGGGGTAACCGACGTCCGCAAGATGGACATCATGACCAACCAATCCGTTTCCGGATGCTTTGGGGAGAGCATCGTTAACACGAAGTCGAATTCCATTGTCCTCCAGAACTCTAGCTGTGACGAAGGCTGTGGCACTTGGGAGGTGTCAGATTCTTGCAGGGGGGCTGGCAGGCAAGCCAAGGCAGCGAGGTAGAGGAGGGAAAGACAATGAGTAACATCGATGTTGAGACAGAGCTGCCGGACGACCGCATCAGGGTGCGCGGATAGATCGCCGTCAATACTGTTGAGCCGGGGAAGTGCCACAAGGCGGCATGTTGTTGCGCAGACCGGAATTAGTGATGAGATAATGTGTGGCGCCACTTCGGCCGCGTTGAGCTCGAGAGCGTACACGACCAAGGCGACAAGGTGGTATATGGGCCCGTAGTATCTCTGCGCGAGACACTGGTGCCACATTTCGATCAGCATGTCCGCAAACTCGACCAAGAGGGTTATTGGCTCGCCGGGAGTTCCCATCTGGGGTAGCCTTTGGAGGATGATGGATGCGAGAGAATGCTTCTGATCCGCGGGGAAGGCGTAGTGTGAGAAGACATCAAACGTAGGGGGCTGGTCGTGAATCGCCGTGTGATCTAAGAATAGCCTCAAAAACTTTGGGGTGGTTAGCAGCGATACATACGTACGTATTTTCACACTTGAAACGGAAGGCTTGATAGGCTTACATCGAGGGGGGACGGCTGCGAAATATTCGCTGAAGCAAAGGACGGTGTGTTGACCGCGCGTGCGCTATCAAAAACCGAGTCTCCTCCATCCGTCTCGAGAGCAAATGTCGGACTGTCAACAATAGGGCGTTTCCTCTTTCCTCTGGTCGGCGTGCGCTCCCCGGCGGGTAGCGCAGAGGTGCCCGAGTCCTTTCGCCGCAAGGTCTGGGTTTTACTGGGACTGGAGAGAACCTCGATGCCGTCGAAACCATCGGCCATTCCCCACGTCCTGTCTTTCCTGGGCGTTGCCGGACCATCCTTCCGCTTGGACTTTGCCCGCCCCAGTCCCTCTCTAAGGTCCTGACGGGCAAATTGTAGCTCGGTGGCAGTGCTACGTTCGGCTGCGCGGGCTTGCTCGGCGATACGCTCTTGCTCGGCAAGCTTCTCGGCGGTTTCTCTTTTTATGCGCGCGATCTCGGTTTCGAAGGTTACGCGGTCTTTGCCGCGTGCAGACCGAAGGATCGAATTTTCTCCATGGGAGGCCGTGAGATGCGATTCCAGTTCTGACACGCGAGCTCGCAGCGCCGCGATGATCTCATTCTGACTTGCTGGACCACCGCCATGTTGGGCTTGTGATGGCCGAACCGCATATGGGCGGGGGCGGCTTGCAGAGGCGGGCGGGAAAACTGCGACTGCTGTGGCCCTTGTTGCGGGCGCGCTGATGGGACAGGAGCATGCCGCTGTGATGGCCCCGGCGGGTACCGCTGCCGAGAGGGTAAAGGCGGCGGGACTGGTCGTGGCGGCGGCGCGTACTGAGGGCGCTGTGGATAAGCCAACCTCGAGGGCGGCAAATGCTGGTTCCATCGTTGTGTGCCTGTCGTCGTAGTATGGCGGGGCTGCTGCGTCGGAAGCGCGGTTTGCTGTGGAGGGGGGCGGGGTGGCGGAAGTGCGTGCTCGTCAATCACGACGGTGTCATCAAGATCGTCATCTTCGAAGTCGTACTCGAAGGCATTGTTTTGCGCCGGCGGTGCAGCCTGCGATTGGGCTAGTTGCTGAGCCTGGGTAAACTGGATGGCATTATTTTCGAGCTCCTGCAGCACCGTGTCGTTCAGGTCGTCGAATCCGTCATCGGAAAAGTCATCCATGGCCGCAGCTTGTTGCGTCCAATTCCCGACATGACCATGCCATTGAACCCTTGCCAGAGCATGGTAGGGCAATGCGCCCGGGCACAGAATGAGAGTTTTGCCCGTGTGTATCAGGTCGCGGGGCCGCGTCGCTGAGATGCGGTTTCGATTTCACATTCACGCGTTCAGGCCATGGAAGTTCCAGGGACCAGAGCCCTGACCGGGCTTTCGGTGTGCCAGGACCCCGATGCGTGGGGCAAATGCTTGACATGTGATTCGCGACAGCTTCGGAATATTCTTTTGGCCTTTCAGGATGCCAAGCCCCTCTTCCATCCATTGAACTTTCTCCAGGTTTGTTGTCCGAAATCCTAGGTAAATCGCAGCTTTCTCAAAACAGACAGCGAACTTTGTCTACCGGAGAGTTCAACTAATCTCCGGCTATTGTGCATATTCGTGTTTGTTCGAGCAGAATTTCCTCTGATACACCTTGCCCTTGTTGCTGCCAATCGTGTCAACGCCCTTGACCATCCCAATCGCCAACGTTCAATCTGCCCCACTCTGCTCCCTCGTCCTGCTGCGGAGCCAAGGAGCCAAGGTCGGGCGGATTGACGTAGGGCCTCCAAACCTCGAAATTTCAGACGCCAATCCGCTTTACGGCTGGCACTTCCGGGTAACCTAGCATTTCCAGGTTCTTTCTCTCAACTCCCGAGTTGACCTCGAAACAAGCCCAACGCTCGTTGCCCACCATCCCTAAGAATTCGCGATAGGACGCTCGGAGAACGCTTGTCCTTGCGCCGTTCCTTCGCAATCCTGCGACCGACCCGCGACCCCGGATAAGCCGAGCTCAAGTTCCGACCAAGCTGACGCACACTCGTCTTGCATCCTTTTTGTCAGCCGCGCTCCCCCATAGCCAGCGCTGGCTTCGATCGAGCGACGTCCTTCCAGCCGAGGAATAAACAGACATTCTTCAGTATGACGGGCAGATCGCGCCGGGGAGTCAAATTCTCCCATAACAACAAGCACTCCAACGGTCAGGATGGACGTCGTGCCAGCTTCAGCGATGTGAGCGAAGAGGGGTCGCCGAACAAGGCGAGGTCCAGTGGGACGCTGGAAAACATCCAGGAGGTAATTCCTCTTGTGTCGGACGGTTGAACGCGGATTCCAGAGCTGATGATCGTGACGGCAGAAACCCCCTACCCCTGAGGAGCAACAACAGTCCGACTACGAGAAAAAGAAAGCCAACTTCATCACGCGAACCTTCTGGACCTTCGTCATGATAGGTGGCTTCTTCGCTGCGCTGTTCATGGGCCACGTCTACATCCTGGTCATTATCACCGCAATCCAGATTGTCTCGTTCAAGGAGGTCATCGCCATCGCGAATGTGCCTAGTCGTGCCCGAGACCTACAGTCGACCAAGAGCCTAAACTGGTATTGGCTCGCCACCACCATGTACTTCTTGTATGGAGAGAGCGTGGTCTATTACCTCAAGCATATTGTCTTGGTTGACAAGGTGTTGCTGCCGTTGGCGACGCATCACCGTTTCATCAGTTTCATTCTCTACGTCTTCGGTACGTGCTCCCGCCCATTTGTTTCCCGCCATCGTTGGGTTCTACGATGCTGATAAAATACCCCCCCTTCTGCTTAGGCTTTGTCTTTTTCGTTGGCTCGCTCAAGACCGGTCACCTCAAGTTCCAGTTCTCGCAATTTGCCTGGACTCACATGGCCCTCTTCCTCATCGTCGTGCAGGCCCATTTCATCATGAACAACGTCCTCGAGGGCATGATCTGGTTCTTCTTGCCGGCGGCGCTCGTCATCACGAACGACATCTTCGCCTACATCTGCGGTATCACCTTTGGCCGTACACAGCTTATCAAGCTGTCCCCCAAGAAGACGGTGGAGGGCTTCGTCGGCGCGTGGATCATGACCGTCCTGTTTGGTGTCATCCTCACCAACATTCTGCTGCGCTCCCAGTACTTCATCTGCCCAGCGACGAACCTCGGCGCCAACATTTTCACCGGGTTGGACTGCGACCCCAACCCCGTCTTCATCCCCCGCACCTACTCCACGCCGCAGCTGTTCTTCCTCCCACCCAACTACACGCTCAGCCTCACCACGTCCCCCATGCAGATTCACACCTTCTTTTGGGCTAGCTTCGCCTCCCTGATCGCGCCGTTTGGTGGTTTCTTTGCCTCTGGGTTGAAGCGGACGTTCAAGATCAAGGACTTTGGTGACTCGATCCCTGGCCACGGTGGCATGACGGACCGGATGGATTGCCAGTTCATCATGGGTCTCTTCGCTTTCATCTACTATCACACCTTTATCGCCTTCAAGCGGTCTTCGGTCACCCACGTCATGGAGCTCGCCATCATGGAGCTGACGGCCGACGAGCAGCTCGATGTGATCAAGGGCGTCTTGAAGTACCTGACCAACCAGGGAGTCGTTAAGCCTGAGGTATGTTCCGTTCTAATGCCGCTGGTGAGTGTTCTGGGGCTAATTCGTAATAACTTAGACTCCGGCGTCGTTCGAGCAGTTCTTATCGACCAGTCTCAGTGAGGTATGAGCCAGGGTCAACGCCTGGTGACTTCCGGGTTGCGATTTGGGACAGTGCATTTCCCTGGCGTTTGGTTTCGACAAGCGGACTTATTGGGATCCCGTGCATGCGTTACGAGACATCATTCTCATTCTTTTATCTAGCACGGCCTCCAACGCTGGGTAGCCCTGAGTGGCAGTACGAGGTCGTAGTTGGATTCTAATTGCATCTTGTTCATGTTGTACAATGTGCCCACGTGCTCCCTTTAGTTTCGTATGAGGAACCAAGTCAGTCGCGCTGAGAAAACCGGCCCATCAAGAGGATCAAAAGCAGAAAAGTTTGGATCGAAATAGTGGCAACTGAATGGTCTATTCCAAAAAAAGTGCGAGCCAAGATTGCGCCATAAAGTATGTACATACACATTACACACACGGAGGTTTTCATCGTATCATTTCCCTCTCGCTCCGGCTTATTGCTCGTTCACAAACAGACCGGCCATGCCCATCCCTGTGCCGATGCACATGCTCGTCAGCAGGATCTTCTTGCCGCTCTTGCGGCACTCGCTCAGGCCCGTGACGATCTGGCGGGCGCCGGTGGCGCCGAGTGGGTGGCCCAAGGCGATGGCGCCACCGCGCGGGTTCATCTTGGCCCAGTCCAGGCCGAGGGTGTCGCGGCAGTAGACGGCCATGCTGGCGAAGGCCTCGTTGAGCTCGACCACGTCGACGTCGGCGAGCGTGATGCCGTGTTGCGCAAGCAGCTTGGGGATCGCCACGGTCGGGCCGATGCCCATGATGCGCGGCGCCAGGCCGGCCACGGTTGAGCCTACGTACTTGGCCATGATGGGCTGACCCAGCTTGATGGCGGTCGACCGCTTCATCAGGAGAATGGCAGCCGCTGTGTTTTCGCTGTTAGTCAAGTGTCGAGAGGGTTGGGGAATAGATCATGACTCTCAAAATGACTTGCCTCCATCAGTAACCTGGCTGGCGTTGCCACCAGTGGTGGTGGGTCCCCACTGCGGGAAGGCGACGCGAATCTTGGAGAGGCTTTCGGCAGTAGTGCCGGGCCGGATACCGTCGTCCTTGGACACGGTGATCTCCTTCCACTGGCCATCGGGTCCCTGGAAGGTGGTCTTGATGGGCACAATCTCGTCGTCGAACAATCCGTCCTTCTGGGCTTGCTCGGCGCGGCGGAAGCTCTCCGCGGCGTACTTGTCCATCTCTTCGCGGGTGATTCCGAAATCACGACTGACGTTCTCACTCGTCCAGCCCATGGGTTGCATGCAGTCGGCGGCTTCTTGTGACCGGCTGGTGACCTTCTCATCAAAGGGCTTCTCTAGAGCATCTCCGCCAATTGTCATCTGCTCGACGCCGATGGCAATGCCGACCTCGATTGATCCGCTGCTGATCGCGTGGGCGACATCGGCAACCGCCTTGAGGCCGGAGGAGCAAAAACGGTTCAGGCTCGAGCAGGATGTTGTGTTGGGAAAGCCGGCGGCCAATGCCGCGGCGCGCAGCTTGTAGGCGGCCTTGCCGTCGGAAACCTGATGACCAGCGCATTAGCAGTGCACTTCTTTTAAGTTGATGTTGTAAGGGGATTTCGAGGGCCGCACATTTCCGAGGCAGATATCCTCCACGAGACCGGGGTCGATATTGCTCCGTTTGCGCACCTCCTCGAGGAGCGCACAAGATATGTATTCGAGACTGCTGTCTTTTAGACCGCCCTTTCTCGCCTTCGTTAGGGGTGTTCGGAGGGCGAGGGTAATGACGATGTCGTCGGCATTCTTGGAGGTTCTGTTGCGCGGAGCTTTGTTAGACCAATGTGGCCATAAACCAACTTCCAAAATGTCATTGGAGCGGAGCGTACATGTGTGAGAGCGAGTTGCTAGGAGAGAGATGCTTGAGGATCGATCCGAGGCGTTCGACGGCCATTGTTGCGGTCTGGTGCTAGTGTATGGCTGGGGAGTTATATCCAGTCCGGAAATACTGTCTTTAAGAGCGCGGTCCAGAAATCAAAAACTGGCACTTTGTCAAATATGAGGCGCGATGCCGGCGTTGAAGGGCGACAAAACGATCGAGGTGATCGCTACAGTGAACTGCGGTACCGACATACTTTATGCTGTGGGGTTCGGTTTGCCGAGGCATCCCTCGGTTTCCCTGGATCGATGTGCTGGGGTAAACTGACCCGAGCCGGATCTGCCCTGGCGCCGTCGCATCTCTGCGGGGAAACCCGTCGCTGTCCCTAACCGCGGAAAGTCGATGAACCTGCGGCTCCACAATCGGCAGTTGCAGCTCGAAGCATTGCATTCCAGAACTTTAATGGAAAACCAGGCAGATCAGATCGCCTTATTTACGTACCTATGTTTGCACTTTTAAACAAAGACTGGCTCACGCGACCAACTTGCTTGTCTATATCCATTGATCCACCTACCAACGACGACAGGTTCATCCCGTTGGGGATTCCAACCTGCTGTATCGCCCGCGATCCCTGCATGACAAGTGCCCGACGATCTAACGGCGCCCTCGAAACTTCGACATCGGTGAGAACTTCAGTTTCTTGACACGCATCTACCGGGATGGGTATGCCTGGTATGCCTGGTATGGTCCAATGTCTTCCTTTTTCGCCACTGCCAGCGGCCCAATTTACCCTAACCCAGTCATTCTACCCTGACTCGATGCCAATGTTCCCAATCTGTTGGTTTCTTGCTACCGACCTGGCGGCCTTCTCCTTCTCAGGCTCGCCGCTGAAATCAACCCTCACTCACGCTCCCTCGCTGCCCCCGTGCCAGGCATGATCAGCAAGAGGTGATATCCCGATCGTCGTTCCTTGCATCGAAGTTAGATTCAACACCGGGATGGGAGCCTGTCGATGCTTAACTCACCGTTATGCCTGGATGATTCACCTTTAAATGCTCGACACGCCTTCTCGGACGAAGCAACTCATCATATCTTCCACGCCAGAAGCAGAGCAGTGATCCACCGGAAACTTCGGCCCCCCTGAGCCCCTGGCACGTATCACCCGATAAGTGGGCCGCCCGATCCAGACCAAGCTCCATCAATCCGCGTAACACGGGAGAGCCACAGACCGAACATCGTGTTCGCAGCGTCGAGACGTCATCCCGGACCAACCTCAAGAATCTCCAAATGCCCACCATTGGATGGCGCCTTCTGGACACTGCTTGGCTTGCTTCTGGCTCTCGATTTATTTGGTCGCTAAACCCGAAACAGTCAAGTCCCCCCATGCAGCCAGGGGTCCACTGAGGGATTGCACAACCAACCTTGAGCCAACATTTGGGCCCTGGCTGCGGTGGGCTTTTTTTTTGGCGTCGTTTTCAGCTCGCGGCCAAGACAAGAGAAACCAATTTTGGCTCCCAGCTCGACGTTGCTCCAAAGTGACCATGTTCCCTCCTTTGCTTCTCGCTTCTCCTGTCCCTTAACGCTCTCTCCTGCGGATTTGTTTGCCGACGAGTCACTCGTTTTTTCTCAAGTCGGCGGCAATCAGCGGAAAGCGAGACGAGATTCCACACCTTAATCCTTTTGGCTCGCCGAAGGTGAGCTTTGCGCTGCTGTGCCGAGAGTGCCGAATTCGAAGAATACTCGCCCCGTGTCGCCAACTTCCCATACTCTTGCTCGAGCTAGACTACGCTCAACAGTTTGCGATCATGCTGCTGTACACGACAGGTTTTGCCGCCCTGTTGGCGGCTTCCCCTTCATTCATCCTCCCGGTAGCAGCCGCCTCGTCCAAACGCGGCCTCGCCTTCACACCGAATGAAACTTCACGGGTAGACGACAAGATCTGGGTCGAGAAGCCGACGAGTTTGACGTGGTACTACAACTACGAGCCCAGGCCCGAGTCCACGTACAGCTATGTGTCGCAATCCGACTTCGAGTTCGTGCCCATGATGTGGGGCGCCCCGGACAGCATCGACGATACCTCCTTTCTTTCGACCGTGCAGGGCCTAGTCAGGGACCAGGGGGTCAACATCACCAACGTGCTCTCATTCAACGAACCCGATGGGCCGTTTGTCTACGGGGGCAGCAACATGGAGCCTTCTGCTGCCGCCCAAATCTGGGTTAACAATATGATTCCGCTTCAAGAGATGGGTATTCGTGTCGGCCTGCCAGCTTGCACGGGAGGCTCTTCTGGCCTGCCCTGGCTACAGAACTTTCTGTCCGAGTGTTCCAAGCTCCTCAGCACCGAGAATAACCAGCGGAACTGCACATACGATTTTGTGACTATCCATTGGTACGGCAACTTCGAAGGCCTAGCCAGCCACATGGGGCAATATTCCGCTGCGTAAGTTCACGACATGTCCGCCCCCTGGAAGGACTCAAACTCACCCGAAGGCTTCACAGTTTCCCGAATAAGACCATGTGGATTACCGAGTACAACTTCAATGACCAGGACTTGGAGACTACGCAAGCGTTCTACAACATGTCAGCTGAATACTTTGACCGTCTCGAGTCCGTCGAACGCTACTCCTTGTTTGGCGCCTTCCGTAGCGACGTGTCCAACGTTGGCCCCAACGCCGCCATGCTCAGCGTAAACGGCAGCCTCACGGATATTGGCGCCTGGTATCTTGGCCGCGAGGCAACCGGTATGCTACCTGGCACGTCGTCATCAGCCTTCCGCCGGGTTCTCCCGCAAATGAGTATCGCAGCGTTAACCGCCTTGGTTGCTGTCACCATGCTACTTACATAAGACCTCCGCCATTGCCAGGACGGTTTCCTCGTCGTTGTGATTGATGCGTCATCCATCAGCGATGTGCATTGCGTTGAGGTGCTTTCGTCGAGCGTATCCAAAACATGTACATCGGCGACAATTCCCACACATTATCTTACAACAGACCTTCTCATGTACACGATCATCCCCTAGACCGCTCCCAGGGTACCGTTTCTAATGTCCGGGGTCTTATGCGATGAGTGGAACGGTTCACAGATCTTTGTAGGTCTAGACTGGTCTCCACGTGGGACCCACGGGAACACACGTAGGATATGGAGGACCTGTTTTCGGTGCGGCGCTGAAGAGATTCGGAACGGGGGCCATCTTTGTGTCTTGCTCTCCACGCACCTTCCAAGTTGGAACTGGATAGAGTAAGACATTTGTAGCCAGGATATGCCCACCTTGGTCAGATCTCCGATAGTCTGTCATTAAATATGTCCAGTTACCATACCCGGTGCCGCCAGTTCTCCGACCATGCTCTCGGCCTTGTTCCCCGAGTACTATCCTCTCTCGCCTGCCACATTTACCATTGTTGTTGGCCCGGGACAACGATGCACGGTGACCTAAAAAATGACATTCACAGCTCAGCTGTGTTGCCATCAACGGGGATGCGACACCCGAGACAGCCGCAGACCCAAGGGTGGTTTTGACGGAGGAGGATGTAAGCCTTGATACGCCTTTTATCTCGGTCGTGGCGTTCAACCCAGTTACCCTTGGGTCTAACTCGAAAACCACAACAGAACAAACGGATTCTCTGTAAAACCGACAAGGCTATTTTGACGATCCTTATTTGGGTTTACTTTCTGCAGGTCGTCCTCTTAAGACCCCAAATCCCCCAAAGTTAGCATTGACGCAACTCCCAGGTACTCGACAAGATAGCCCTCGGTCTCAGCGCCATCTTCGGGCTGAGAGAAGACACCCACCTCGTGGAGAATCAATTCTCAATCCTTGCAGCCGCCGCACCAATCGCCCAGTTGGCATGGCAGCCTTTCTCGTCTGTACTCATTGTCAAAGTCCGCCATCGGATTTTGATGCCTGCAATGATCTTGGGCTGGGGTCTTGCTCAGGTCTGCATGCCTGCTTGCCACAACTTCGCCGGACTGCTCGCCGACCGTTTCTTCCTAGGCTTGTTTGAGGCCGGCTGTCTTCCGTTATTTTCCATCATCACGAGCCAGTGGTATCGGCGGTCCGAGCAGCCAATACGGGTTGCTCTATGGTTCGGCACCAACGGGCTGGCGACTATGGTGGCTGCTATTCTCTCCTACGGGCTCGGACAGATAGAGTCTACCGTCTTGGCCCCATGGCAGTGGTAAGTGACATCATGCTAACAACTCCCACCTAACCTCGGCAGCCTGAATGTTGCTAATACGCCCTCTTCAGGATCTATCTCGTAACCGGGCTCTTAACAATCATTAGTGTTCCCTTCATCTACTGGAGGTTGGACGATGACATCCGCACAGCACGTTTTCTAACAGCCGAGGAACGACCTCAAGCTCTGGAGCGCCTTCGTGCTAACCAGACAGGCACAGGCACCCAAGAGTACCAATGGAAACAAGTGCTTGAGACCTTCACCGACATTAAGTGCTACCTCTTTGGCGCCATGAGTCTCGCCATCTGCATCGGTGCCCAAATGGCCGTCACGTTTGGGCCGCTCATTTTGAAGAGTTTCGGCTTTGATAAATACAGAACGACGCTGCTCAACATCCCTTTCGGAGCCCTCCAATGCATCGTCATTCTGTCCGCGGCATGGGTGACTGTAAGAACACAATGGAAATCGCTGGCGTTGGGTTTCATGTTGGTCTTCATTCTGACCGGTCTTGTCTTGTTATACGTCCTTCCCCGGGACAAGTCGCATATTCCGGGTCTGCTTGTCGGTTATTATTTTCTTGCATTTATCTTCGGTTGCGTCAATCTCATCGTTTCATGGATCCTGGCCAACACCGCTGGCCAAACGAAAAAGTCGACCATGATGGCCGTGTTCAACGCTGCGGCATCGGTCGGCGCCATTGTCGGCCCACTACTTTTCGACGCTGCAGACGCACCGGAATACCGTACCGGGATCCGGAGCACTATGGGCGTGTTCGCGGGCATGTTCGCCATCGTTTTGCTGCAGGTCGGCAACTTGATCCTCCTAAACAGATTGCAGGCCCGACGGAGAATCGCCAATAACAAACCCGCCTACATCCACGATCACTCGATGGATGACAAATACGTGGACATCCGCACGGGTAATGCTAGGACGACCGGAGACCGGGCGTTTGCCGGGCTGACGGACCGTGAGAACGATGAGTTTGTTTACGTCTACTAAGGGTGGGGGGGTTTGTGGATAGGGGTTCGGTGGATAAGGGGAGTTGGACGCAAGGATTTCTTGTCTGAAATGTCCTCGAATCTTAACTCTTGGCCGTTTCTTTATCTCATCATCCATCAATCACATCGGTCACAGTTCCAGACCCCGCCCGAACACTGGAGCTTCCCCAACCTGTGCATGTCGGCTAAATGCGGGAGTGGAGTTTCGTGTTCCTTGGGGACGCCTGACCGGCGCATCCCCCTCATCTCCTACCATCGGGCATCGGATGTAAGTGAGGAGATAGCCCCAAGTTTCGTCACTTATAAACCCAGTTTTACCATCCAGTTACTGTGATCCTAGACAAACCAGTACACGCAACTGGAACTCGGAAAATCATGCCGCAAGTTCGCAACCCCATCCTTCCTGGCTTCAACGCCGACCCCTCGGTCCTCCGGGTCGGGGATGACTACTACATCGCCACATCAACTTTTGAATGGTATCCTGGTGTCCAGATTTGGCACTCCAAGGACCTCGCCAACTGGGACCTAGCCATCCGTCCCCTGAACCGCAAGAGCCAGCTTGACATGCGCGGTGACCCAGACAGCTGCGGTATCTGGGCTCCCTGTTTGACGCACGACGGCGAGAAATTCTGGCTTGTGTACACGGACGTCAAGCGCAAGGACGGCTCGTTCAAGGACGCCCACAACTACATTGTCAGTGCGCCCGCCATCGAAGGCCCCTGGTCAGACCCCTTTTACATCAACTCCTCCGGTTTCGACCCCTCCCTCTTCCACGATGATGATGGCCGGAAGTGGTTCGTCAACATGCTCTGGGACCACCGTCGCCGTCCCCTGACCTTTGCCGGCATTGCCTTGCAGGAGTTCGACCCCAAGGCCGGCAAGCTGGTCGGGCCGCGTAAGAACGTCTACCAGGGCACCGAGCTGGGCCTCGTCGAGGGGCCCCATATGTACAAGCGCAATGGATGGTACTACCTTCTCACAGCCGAGGGTGGGACGGGGTACGAGCACGCCTGCTCGCTGGCCCGGTCACGTAACATCTGGGGCCCATACGAGGACCATCCCCAAAAGCACATCGTGACATCCAAGGATCACCCACATGCAGCCCTGCAGCGCGCTGGCCACGGCGACATTGTCGATACCCCCGATGGTCGCACCTACATCGTCCACCTTACCGGCCGCCCGATCACGCAATTCCGCCGCTGCGTCCTGGGCCGTGAGACTGGCATCCAGGAGGCGTATTGGGGTGACGACGACTGGCTCTACGTCAAGAACGGTCCCGTCCCCAGCCTGTTTGTGGACCTGCCCGGCGCCCGCGATGAGGATAAGTACTGGGCTGAGCAGCGGTACACGTTTGAGTCCGGCCTCCACAAGGACTTTCAGTGGCTGCGCACGCCTGAGACGGAGCGTATCTTCAACACCGACGGCGGGAAGCTGAACCTAATCGGCCGCGAGGCTATCGGGTCCTGGTTCGAGCAGGCTTTGGTTGCCCGGCGCCAGACGCACTTCTCGTACGATGCCGAGACGGTCATCGACTTCTCGCCCACCGACGAAACGCCAATTGCCGGTCTGACGGCTTACTACTACTGCCGTTTCAACTTCTTCTACCTGACTGTCACGGCTCATTCTGATGGCCAACGAGAGCTGCTCATTATGGCGTCCGAAGCGTCATGGCCGCTCTCTAACCTCCGGTTCCCCTACCCCGATGCCGTCCAGATTCCGAACGAGGGCAAGGTTCGGTTGGCGCTCACCATCAGGGGGAGGGACCTGCAATTCTTCTACGCCATGGAGGGAGAGGAGCTGAAGAAGATCGGACCCATCTTTGACGCGAGCATTATCTCCGACGAGTGTGGTGGCCACCAAAAGCATGGTAGTTTCACCGGTGCTTTTGTCGGCGTTGCTGCTTCCGACATTAACGGGACTGCTGCCCAGGCGAGCTTTGACTACTTTACGTACAAGCCGGTACATCACGAGAGTGATCGGTATGAGATTTGAGGAGAGGAAAAATCACTAGCAACGGTGTGGTTTGTAATCTTACACGCACCATTATGTCGAAACCCAGTTTCTAAAGTGCGATCTGCAATTCTGTAACTAATTCCAAGGGCCCCGGTGGCAGGCCTTTGGGGTAAATGTTGATTTTGATATTGTCCAAGATAAGGTACTTTTTGTTGACACCTGAGTCGTTCCTCGTATGCGGCATTCCTCAACCCCCAAATGCCCACTTTGCGTCCCATTCATACAGTTCAGATCATATCTATCTAGGTAGGTACCTAGATAGTTTTGTTAAGTCAACCTCCACTTATAATCCAAACCAAAACATACTGCTGAGTATGTAAGTATTATATTCAATCACCGCCGGTCTGGGAATATCGCATGAACCGGGCTCAGAATGGGCCATCCATCATAACAATCACACCGTCCACATCGACAAGCCTAGGGAAACAAAACGACCAATGGATATGAGAGTCCTTGTTTAGATTTCGAGATAACGATGGGGGCAAAGGTCTCGTTTGTACGGGTATAGAGGTGTTTTTGAAACCCTCGAACCGTCTGGGAAAAGTTTATAGACTTGGAAGTTGGAAGATTGGAGAAACGCAGAAGGGAGCACGTTTTGCTTTGAGCCTCTCCGTAAGGTTCGGAATAACCAACAGTCAGCCACATTTGACATTACCAACAGTCACATTCGACACGTCGCGGATGTTCTCCGAGTGACCAATTCTGCATACCAGGGTCAAAAGTCGTGGTACCGCTGAGAACATCCCGGCCCGTGCAGATGGTCCCATGGATTTGTTGGCTGCGGTTGTGTACCCTATTGGACCAAGCTCCCCTGCTCTTTCGTCAATGCCACTGTGGAGGTTGCACTCTGACGCACCTCATCTTCTGCTCAATTCAGACGCATTGTTTTCCTCTGGTTCTTTCCTCATTCCATCCATGGAACCAAATGGCCAGCCACGTTACCGATCCGTCCTCCTGGGACGAAGTACAGTACATATGCATGCATGCAGTACCTCGGCATGAACCGGACAGGCTGCTTTTTGGGACTGGGATTTTGGATGTGGTGAGATCCAAGTCGCCGATATACTTTCATCCCCCTCCCTCACATTTGCAGACGGGCGGAGGGTGGAGATGAGGGGAATTGTCCATGAATGGAATGGTCCCCCTGCACCTTGATCCGGGATCCGAGCTCGTGAGCTCGCCGACCCTAGCAGCAATGGCATGCTGGACGCGAAACCTTCCAGAACACGTTAGGAAGTATTGTCTCTTGCATCCTTGGCCGCAAAGCGGCAAGCTTCCAGAATGAAAGTGGGAGTGGGGGGCCGGTTCTCAGGTACTTATATACTTGGGTCCTGTTTCTATGTTTGCCCACTGCTGTCTCCTCTTCGGGTTCCCGGAAAGTAACGCATTCGCCTCCCTTCCTCGAGCACCATGGCGCTTTCCAAAGCCTCCCTCGTTGCCGTTGGCTTGCTGCAACTGCTCGTTTCGGTAGACGCGTATGTCCCGGGCGCTCGCTCAGTCAGCCATTCGACAATCCTTAGCAGAGCTGATGATCTCCTGCCCGAGTACGACTACATCATTGTCGGCGGTGGCACGGCGGGATTGACTGTCGCAGACAGGCTTACCGAAAATGGCAAGCGTATGTCGGCAGCCACGTTGCGTCATGCTGAGCTAGTATAAAGACTAACATATTGCAGATTCTGTGCTTGTTTTGGAACGAGGCGTATTCCGTGAGAAAGCTCCTCTCGCATGGCTGGACGTGCTGTGCTAATCTGTGAACAGAAAATTCTTCCTCGGTCACGAGGGTCTCGGGGGGCTTCTGGGGCCTGATCGACCCGACCCTCACCTTCAACATCAGCTCTGTGCCCCAAACGGGCTTGAACAACCGCAGTATTGCCGTGATTGGCGGTATGATTCTTGGCGGTAGCTCCGGAGTCAACGGGATGCAGGTACTTCGAGGACAAAGGGAGGACTACGACCGCTGGGGATCCTACTTTGGGAAGAAATCGGATTGGAGCTGGGAAGGTCTCCTGCCCTACTTCCAAAAGGTACGATTGTTGCCTTTCCCGTACCAGTATGGCCCACCCATAAGACTATTGAAGTTAACTTTCCCACAGGCATGGAACTTCCATCCGCCCAGTGCTGAACTGGTCGACCAGTTCGACATCAAGTACGACCCCGACTACTGGGGGAGCTCGTCTAACGTACACGCTTCCTTCCCAAGTTTCTCTTGGCCAGTTCTCAGTGAGTTGCAGTTCAAGCTAATTATTCATGTGGTCACTTGGGCTTATCCAATTGCAGAAATGGAGATGGCTGCGTTTGGCGACATCCCCGGAGTAGAGTTTCCGTCCGATTCAGGATCTGGCGAGACCGGCGCCTATTGGCATCCGGCATCCGTCGACCCCTCTACAGTTCTCCGATCCTTTGCGAGACCCGGTCATTGGGACGCTATTGAGGCGGCACGCAGCAATTACCATACGCTGACCGGGCAAAGGGTTTTGAAGGTTGCGTTTCAAGGCAAGCGCGCAACTGAAGTGGTTTTCGTCCCGGCAGACGCAACGGACCAGAGCCAGGCCCGGTCTGTCAAGGCAAGGAAGGAAACGATCATGGCGGCTGGCTCCATCCATACACCCCAAATTCTACAAGCAAGCGGCGTGGGCCCGAAGAAGTTGCTAGAGAAAGCGGGTGTGCCTCTCGTCGTTGATTCTCCCGGCGTCGGGAGCAACTTCCAAGATCAGCCATTCACAATCGCTCCTAGCTTTAACCGTAAGGAGAAACATCCCATATTATGGTTTGGCTGACTGACTTGATCATCACCCCACAGTTACAAACTTCCCGTTCCACCCCGACTTTTACGATATGCTCTTGAACCAGACCTTCATCGCCGAGGCGCAAGCACAGTTTGACGCAAATAGGACCGGGCCGATGTCGATTGCGTCCGGCAACTGTGGTAGCTGGCTTTCTTTGCGAGTCATCACCCCTGAGTCTTGGGAGGACATCGCGAAGCGGTATGAAGCCCAGGATCCGGCGGCACACTTGCCCTACGGCACCGACAAGAAGGTCGTTGCCGGGTACAAGGCGCAGCAGAAAGCACTGGTTAAATCAATGAGGAGCAAAGACTCGGCCACCTACAACTTCTTCCTGCGCGGTGGGTACGAGGAGGGTTCTGTCGTCTACCTCCACCCGGCCAGCCGTGGCACGGTTCACATAAACCCTGTTGACCCCTTCTTCTCGCCGCCTGAGGTAGACTACCGGGCGCTCAGTAACCCGACAGATCTCGAAGTCTTGCTTGAGTTTACCCCTTTTACTCGGAAATATTTCCTGGAGACGAGGATGAAAACCCTTGACCCCGTTGAAGTCTCTCCTGGCGCTGATGTCACGGCACCGGAGGACATCGAGGCTTGGCTTCGGTCTGTCATGATTCCATCCTCCTTCCACCCCATTGGCACCGCTGCCATGTTGCCCCAGAACCTGGGTGGTGTTGTGGATGAGAAACTCTTGGTGTATGGGGTCAAGGGGCTCAGCGTTGTCGACGCCAGCGTGATGCCTGACTTGCCAGGATCGTACACGCAACAGACGGTGTATGCCGTTGCCGAAAAGGTGAGAGTTTGCTAAACTACAGATCATATTTTCCCAAACCTTTGCTAATCGCATACAGGCGGCTGATCTCATCAAAGCTCGGGCCTAATAGCGCGGGTATCGGTTGACCCTGGAAATTGGTTCGAGATTTGAAGGTTCTGAAAGTCTATTATAACCTAACCTCTATGAATGGAAAAGATGTCGCTCCCATGGCCCCCCCTAAACCTCCCGTTAGTCAAACACATCCGTGGCGTAACGGTCATTCCGGACCCCTCATACCACCGAGTAATTTCATCCTCGGTAGCCTCATCGCCAAGTACAATCCTGCCCATAGCCTTCTTCACCCCTTCACCAACATGCCTCGAGCCACATACGTACACCCTGGCACCGCTTTCCCACATGGCCTTGGCTTCCTCTCTGTCATGCAAGAGCCTATCCTGTACATGCTTACACCCATGTGCCTCCTCGGCCTCTTCAGGTTTGGCACGGCTGAATGCCCTTCGAACATCGACCGCACCGAGCTCTTGCCACTTTTCAAATTCTTCACGGTACAGGTCGTCCATCTGGGGTCCGCGGCAGCCCATGAATAACAGCGCAGGCCCAAGTCTGGACCCCTTGGAAAGCAGCGCAGCCCGTTCTTGAATAAAGCCGCGGAAGGGAGCGAGCCCGGAACCGGCGGCCACACAAATGATGGGCGTTTTATCCATCTCTTCGTCGTCCGGAAGCCGGAATGCGGTGTGCGTAGGGCGCACTGAGACGAGGAGTTTGTCGCCGACAACGAGCGACGAAAGGTACGAGGTGGCGACGCCCATGTACCTCCTCTCGGGGTTGGATAGGGAAGGCGAGTCGAGCAGTGAGTATGTCAGAGTTGCTCGGTTGGGATTGTGGAGTGGCGAGGAGGAGATGGAATATTGCCTGGGGCGGATGGGCGGCAGTAGCGATAGGAAAGTGCCGAAGGGAAGTGAGACTGAGGGGAACTTGTCTAGGAGGTCGAGGATGGAGGCCCGTTTGAGGCTGACTTCACTGGCGTACGAATCGCCAGCGAGCTCCTGAAGCTGTTGTTTGGTGCTCTCATCTTTGGCGGCATCAGCTAGTTTTATGATTCCCTGGATAACCTGTTAGCGGAAAGCTCAAAACAAGTTCGGCGTTCATATGACCTACCCTCTTCGTCGCCGGTTGTGAAAGTTCGACGTAAGACCCAAGTACATCATACACCGGGACGGGTGTGCCAGTCGGCAAAGCGGTCCATCTGTCCGATCCTATGGTAATATGCGAATCCCAAGAAAGCTTGAACTGGCGCATAACCCGGTTGATGCTGTCTTTCGAGTTGACGGGAAGCACCGCTAGATAGTCTCCGACTTTGTATGTCACCCCGTCTGGCAGCTGCACCTCAATGTGTTTCTTTGGTGAAGTGCCAGCGACCGTGAGAACCATCTCCTCGAGTACTGTCGCCTCCTTGACGTCCTGCCGGAGGGTGGATGATCGGGGGCTAGAAAATTGGACGTCGAGGCTGTCCGAGTTCGCCACTTCGTCGGTCTCAACGGCTGTGTCGGCAGCACCGTACTTGGCCTTAACCGCCGGCCAAAAGACGTCATCTTCCCATTGCTCAAAGTCGGTGAACATGTCCCCCTGAGCCACGTCTGTCAAGCCCATATCACAGAGAGGCAAGGCCCCGCGAGCCTTCATGGTCTGGCCTACGAGTTTAGGAACCTGGTGGAAGGTTTGCGTCCAGTCGTGGTGTCCGCAACCGAAAATCGCGTAGGAAATACCCTGGAGCTCGTCGGCTTCGAGGCCCTTCAGCCAAGCGCAAAACTTGGCTGCGTTATCTGGTGGCTGGCCTTCAAAGGACGCAGTGATGATCACTACCGGCCGGTCCGTGGGCAAGCGGTCTGTGGCTGTGTCCATCGGATCAACAACCGTAGCCGCATATCCATGGGATGCTGCATCGGTTGCAAGTCTCTGGGCAAGGCTCTCACATGTGCCTGTGTTGGACCCGTAGAAGATGCTCATGGGCTTGGTTTCCCCCGAGGGAGCAGCCTTATGTGCTGTCGGCCTGGAGTGACCACTTGGCCGCGTAGTGGTAGTGGCGTCCCCAGCCAGCCGACGCTCCAACTCGGTCGCGGTTTGTCCGTCTCGAAGAGCGGCCCGCATGTAGAAATCCTTGGGTTTGGTTGTCAGGGTTTGCTTGTAGTGCAGCTCGTAGTTCGGATCATCTAGGGTAAAGTTGAAGTTCTGGAGCAACATGGCCATCACAAGGACCGCCTCCTGCCATGCAAAGGGGCGGCCGATGCAAGCCCGCATACCGGTGCCGAACGGCTTCCAGCAGTCGGGGAACTCCTTGGTCAGACGCTCAAAGCTTTCATCGAGCATACGTTCCGGCACAAAGTCGTTGGCCGTTTCTCCGTAGACAGCGGGTCCAGATGCGACTGGGCCAGGAGAAGAGCGAACCTCTGATCCTTTGCGACAAAGTATTTCCCTCCGATCACCGTATCCTCCTTAGCGGCGCGAGCAATGATCGGATCGTGGGACACAAACGCAGTGACTCGCGGAGAACGGCGGCAATGTAAGGGAGCTGCGAGGACGGTGCACGTTAGTAGTCTAGTTCCTCGGCAGCCTTGGGTTGAAGGATGGGAGAGGGGAGGGGGAACCCTTACCTTCTTGATGTGCTCCGCCTGAATCGGCCCTTTGCCGATCACATTGTCTACCTCTTCTTGTGCCTTCCGGTAGGCGTCTCGGTGCTTGATCAACAGATAGAATGTGAAGCTCAGCAAACCCGAAGTTGTCTCGTGGCCGGCAATGAGAAATGTGATGAGGTTGTCGATGATGGACGAGTCGCTCAGCTTTTGGCCCGTCTTCGGATCCACGCCGTTCAACATGGCTGAAAGCAGGTCTTTCCGACCAGTGGTGTGCTTTCTCCGCGTGTCGAGAACTCCCTGAGCTGTCTTGCGCAAAACCTCGATGTCTTCCCAGTACTTCCTGCCCGCTTGTGGGTAAAATACCGAGGTTAACGCCGGCCGCATGGCGCGAGCGCCTGATTCGGAAAGAAAGTCACCCATGGCGTTGATAAACGGGTGTAAGTCGTCATGGTAATACGAGTTGAAGCGGAAGTCCATGGTGCACAGGGCCAAGGTGTCGAGTGTGAGGCGCGTGAAGTCATCCGTCACCATGATCGGCGCGTCCGGGCCATGTCGTGCCCATTTGAGGGCTAATTGTGACGCGATCTCGTGCATCTCGGTGAACATACCCTGGATCGAGGTTGGGCCGAAGGCCGGCATTAGGATTCTGTGGGCAACGCCCCAGTTTGTCTCTTCTTCACGCGCCGTGAAAAGGCCATCGTGGACACCGTTTCGGATCTCAGCGAGAGGTCCAGAAACAGGTTTCTTGAATCTCTTATCGTCACATAATTCGTGTACAAGTGCTTGTGAACTCTACACGGCCGGGTCAGCGGTAGTCGTGGGGTAAATAGGCTAGAGAGCAGCTCGTGCTTACAACAACCACCGAGGGGCCGGAGGGCAAGTTCAGGCGGTAGATTTCCCCTAGCGAATAGGTCAGCTCTCTTACCCTTTCTGTATCGACAATGCTATAGCTTACCGTATTCTCTGGCAAAGTTCTGGAACGTCCGGAGAGGGAGCTCAGAGTCAAAGTCGAAGGCATTTCCAACCAACGGTAAGCCTGGTGGGGTTGGTATCGGCGCAGTTGCCGGTGTTGTGCCTGTACTTGTGTGACTGGTGTTTCCCATCATGTGTGTCGTGTGTTCGGTTCAGGTGCACCAAAAGGCTGTGGTTGTGTTGAATGGGCAAAATATGGATTGCTGTAGGGGACATGTCCATTTATATCCTTCCACTAACCCATGTTTCACATCCTATTCCTCGCTCGTTCGCGTTCGAAGATCCCTGCGAAGTGGCATTGTTGAACTGCGTTTCCTGTCATCATCGCACATCCAGGTCTCCGCTGCGAAACAGTCTAAGGACTTTTCCATGCCCGTCGATCCCTGGTCCCGGGCACCCAAATCTTGGACCGCGATCCAAACAGGGGCCGACCTGAGTGGCCACCGGGATTCGGAGCCCGACTTCCAATCAATCCCGATTCTGTCAATCGTGTGGAACCTCGGCACTGCGACGTCGGGTTGGCCGAAGACCTCAATTAGTTATCGCCGGCCCAATGCCGTCCCGCTCCCGTCCCCTTGCCGCGTGTCATGGCATCCTGCGCCTCTCCCTTTCGCCCGGTGACGTTTGTAACAATCGCATCCTTGGGAAAGGATTGTATTAGAGGAAGGGGCCGCAGCGTCGGTGCGATTCGGTGCCCCGAGGTTGTTTTTGTCATGTAATAGTTATCCCTCTTCCCGTGTGGGTGGCCACTTAAATTATGGAGACGCCGCAGCTAAGAGCAGACGATCGGGATTAGTTATTCTTAATCTTTTGCAAGACCAAATTTGAAGTGTCACAAGGTGCGTTTCTGGTGCGTCTCTGGCTCGCCCTTTGGATACAAACGCACCAAGGCCGTGCATGAAAATTATGATGAAATAGTATGTTGGACATGCTCACACCGTGCCAGGGACTGACTGATGTTAATGCGATTCACCGTCTCTCCGTGCTAATATCGGTTGAACCCTGCTTTTAGCTCATCACATGGGGGTTTTTGTCTCCACGAACTTAGGTACCTACCTAGGTTTGCATATAGTTATGCTGGGAATCCAAGGCTCAAAACAGCCAGACCTCGGTCCAGTACTAGGTAACGTTTCAGTGCTATATTGGTTTTGCAAAAAAAGACGGAACCGTGCAAACGATAGAACCATCCGACAGCCTGTCATTTATCTGCCCTAATAGTAGTAAGTCGTCCCGTCCGCTGTATGGTACCCAATCATGATGAAATCTTCCAGGATTGCAGTACCGTTCCGCAATAAGTCGGTTTGCAACTCTGTGCAGGTCTGGAAAATATCCCACAGATAGCATTCCGACACGGGATACGAAGGGATTGCGTTTGTGATGTCGAAGACGTTCTCTGGGCCGTTGGTTGAGTATTCCCCACGCGCGGTGGACTTCTGCCCTGTTGCAACATCTTTGTCGAACATGACTCTGTTGAAGATCTGGTATGTGGTTTCGGGCTGGTACCAAGGGGCTACAATCGCAGTGAGCATTACTAGTACGGAATCAAGACACGCTCACGGGGGGCTTGGAGGAGTCACCTTCGTGCCCAGCCTGAAGAACACGCGAAAAAGACAGGTTCCCATGTTGTCGGACATACCCTCCAACATATGTCTTGTTGGTCTGGATTTTCGTATAACCAGCTTCGTGGAACTTGGTGCTGAATTTCGACTGGATCGCCAAGCTTATCTGTTCTCCGCCGTACCCAGTACGAAAGTCAGATATTGTTGTTGAATAGGCCGAGTTTGTAAGAGCCGCTGAACTCACAGTTGCACTGATAATCACGGTCACCGTACACGAGGGCAACTTTCACCCCTTGGTCCAAAAGCTTGCCAAGGATCTCCAGGTTCTTTCCCAAAACGAAATCACCAGTGGACATAAAAGCTGATTACGTTGCTGTCAGTTATAGCCGCTTGATTACTGGGTGGGTTCTGAACATACCACTGAATACTGCTGTTGAAAGACCGGTAATGTTGAGCGGGACTCCTAACTCGTGCTGGACTTCTTCAGAGTTAAGAAATCCACCCGCATATTTGGGTGGGAATGAATGGGGCATCAAGGCAGTGATGTCGAAGACGTTCCTCTGCGTTTGCAGTTAGTGGTGGACTCGTGGGTAGTCAAAGGAAAAGCTTAAAAACACTTACACCGCGGCTTTCTACCCCTTCCCACATTGTTGCGAAGCAAAAGTTGTAAGCGTCGCTGCACGCGGTGTTGACTTCCTCTACGTTGCCTACTCCAGTTGGGTCCTTTGTATCGGCGAGAGATCGGCAAGCTTCAACCCGGCTACGGCATTCAGGGAAGCTATTCATGGCATCATTGTACTCCGCCTCGCTGATCACTTGGATGCCGTACGTGTTGTTGTATGCCATCTGCGGATATGATTGCATTTGTGTAAGGATGTCAATGCAGCCGTTAATTATGCCCACCGTGCCGATTTGGAGTGGGATAACGGTGTTGGAACGTGAGCCATATGCGATGTTCTTGCTTTGCTCAGCGAAGAAGTTGGCGAATGTAGGACCGTAGTGACCACCGTATGACTCGCCCCAAATGCTGATTCTTTTGTCATGTGGCTTGTACTTCGGAAACCTTTTACGCAAAGCAGTGTCAGCGTGGTCCCGTTTTAAGCGGAATAGGAGCAGTGGGGTAATCCATACTGTTTCATCCATATCTGCATAAAGTGCCATGCGGCCAGCGCTGCTGTTGAAGTCGTATTTGGGGTTGACATCGGATCTTGTGATGAAAAGGTGCCGAATAGGAAAGTCGAGTTTAGCTCGGGAGCCGGTGCGCCTTGCGGTAGAGGTGACACTACGTACGGCAATAAGGTCTCGTCGATAGTTCCGTTGATCAGTCTGTCATACGAGTACCCTGTTTGGACGGGTTGGTCAATGTAGAGAAGGTTCACCTCGTTGTTGAGTGACCATGGGTTGAGGGTCGTATCTCGAGAATTTCGAGCAACGAAACACGGCCCAGTTCCTCCAACAGCGCTCGGCGTAGATGGAGCCCCGGGACCACCCTGAAGCCATAGGGACAACGGTGCGCTGGTTGCATGGTTCCGAGCTTCGAAGAACCAAAAGAAGGTGTGCATGTCGTAGGGCCGTCCTTCGGTCGTGTTCGCAGGAAGGTTGACGTAACCGCTGTAAGACTGAACACCTGGGGTGGTTTCGCAAATCCTGGTCTTTTAGTTCGGCTCCGGTCAGCTAGTACCATCATCGTGCTCCAGGCGTCAACTGCTTATATGAGACAGAGAACTCACTCGTTTGTAAGTTAGGGTGATCCGAGAATCGAGCAGCGATGTGACGGTTTGATGTTGGACGGGATCGAGACGCGGCGAGATGGTTATGGAATCTACCTCGGCGGCCAGTAAACCGATGATCGCGAGGAGGGCAAGCGTCCACAGAGACAACGCCATTGTGGCGAGGACAGCTCTGAGACGACGTGGGACTGGATATGGGCGTAGATCCTTGAACACTTTTATTGTCCTGTTCACTTGCCGTTGTCGGATTGTCGGTCGACAGTTTGGCATCTTCGGTTGCTTTTCCCATGCGGCATGCCATTTAGATTTTATAGTCGGCAACTGAACCGACGAGAAATACAGCCCCTTGAAGTTATGTCTATTCAGCCTATTCAGACACGTATCTGGTAGCACAATCTCCCGATGACGCTCGGATATGTGTTTGATTCGGTATTTATGGAACAGCATTCCTTTAACCCAGTCATTCACAGCTGTCGAGTCTACCTGAGGCGTGACTCGTGAGGCTTGCGACCCCCTGACTGGCTCGGCGCTTGTTTTGATTCGCCCCTCTTCCGGGCCTGTGCCATTGGTCTGCGCCTCCGTCTCACACCGATAGTTTAGACGGCCATTGTCTCGCAAAAGTCACGTTATTAATCCGAGCGTCGCCGGTAGAGGGTAAGCGGGAAGTCTCTGAGTTCTCCTGTCCGTCCACTGATGATCCACCCCGATCAGGCTCAAGAAGTTAGAGTAACCCTAGGATGGAGCCCAACAAGGTTCAGCGCGCCGTTAAATTCTACAGCAAGGTTAAAACAGGATGTCTGACGTGCAAGTAGGTGCGGCCCGGGGTTGCCGGCCATGGCCACCTCACTGGGTCAAGTTTGGGCTAATAGGTCTGCACGCTAGGAAACGAAAAGTGAAATGCGACGAAGAGAAACCGCACTGTCGCCGTTGTACCGGCTCCGGCCGCGAATGCGAAGGCTATGCCCAGGATCGGCAGAGCGCCCCAACGTCCGTGGATGCTAGCCCTGAGCCCCAGGCGGTGCTCTTCGCCTCCCCCGCCGAGAGAAGAAGCTTCTTCTACTTTCAGTCTCAGGCGTGTAAACCCTTGGGTGGGTACTTCAACTCGTCGTTCTGGGGCCGGGAGGTGCTGCAGGCGGCAATTCATTATCCACCGGTCCGACACCTCGTCATCGCCATTGGATCCGCATACGAAGCTTTCGAGACTGGTGCACTCGGCCAAGAGACAGCGTTCACCCTGCAACAATGCAACCAATCTATCCGGCAACTTACAGTTATCGGCCGGGCCACTAACCCTCCATCGGCAGAGGCCACTTCCTGCATTCTGACAGCGTCTCTCCTCTTCATCTATCTGGCAAGCATCCGCGGCAACCTCGCCGAAGCCTTTCAGCACGTCCGTTCTGCGGCAAAGCTCTTGCAAGACTTTGAGCGTTCGGCAGCCTTGGCTCAGAAACCCGAGAATGCCGCCACCCCAGGGTACCCTGTCCCGATTCCACGCCTCCGCTCACTTCTCGCCGCCATTTACGGTCAACTTCGTGGCATTGTAAACGACACTTATCTGGAAGCCGGTTCTCCTGATATCTTGGTAACCGATGTGAAACCGGCAACTGTTTTCCCTTCGGTCCAAGATGCCCATTCGTACGTCGAAACTCTGCTTAATAACACCATGGCCTACCTCCAGGCTAGCGAGTTTCTCTCCTCGTATTCGACAGATGCACTACAAGAATTCGTGGTCCGGCACCGAAAACTCTGTGAGGCGTTGGAAAGCAGCCAAAACGCACTGGATGTTCTCGCAAAAACGCTTCCGGGGACAGGAGATTCACCAGATCGAGAGGGTACCTACATCTTACGCGTTTACCACTTGATGATTGCGATCTGGTTGCGGATCGACATTTTCCGACCCGGCGAGCGCGAGACGGCTTACGACGACTGGGAGGCTCATTATGAAGAGATATTGCGCCATTGTGAGTTCTTTGTCAAGAAACAACAGGAATCAGGTAGCCCGTATTCGTGCTCGTCGGGGTTGGGCTACATCAGACCGCTACATATGGTTGCCGCCCGATGCCGCAACTCTCGCCTTCGATGGCGAGCCACGGAACTACTTATATCCTGTACACGACGTGAAGGACTCTGGGACGCGAAATTGGCAGGACAAATCGCCGCGCAAACCATAAGATTGGAGGAGCAGGCCGCGAATTCGCTTGTGACTGACAGCATGAAAGTACCGGCGGATAAGCGGATACGGGAGGTGAAGTTCGAACTCCAGGGCGAAAAGGCTGCCGTTGTGCGTTTTATCACAGTCGATGACTGGAAACAAAGTCGACCGGGGCTTCAGAAGGCGATAGAACTCTGACGAAGACGGGTACGAAGATGTTTGTTTGATATCATCAAGAACGCTAGCAATCTTCACACTGAGGTGACAGGAGGGCTGGGGCCAAGTTGTTCGTTAATCCGAAGATAATCTCTTCTAGCCTGTTGTCATAGGTGGCAGTTACCACTAACAACCTAAGTGGGTGAATGATCTCTGCTCCTTCATGTCTCGACGCGGTGACCTGAAATCAAACCCTGATCCCTTCAACCATGCCCAAAGCTGTAACTACCTCCCGATGATCTTCATTTCCAACCATCGCATTGGCGGGTACGACAGGATAGTAAATCCACAGCCTAGCCAAAGCCCAATATCACTCATCCCGGCTTTCTCCGCCAACGGCCCAACGTACCATGCTTGATACATGCCGAGAACCGCACCCACCCATCCCAAGAGAAACGCGACGAGGGCCGAAATACCGACAGGCAGGTATTGTTTTCTCTCCCACATTTCCCAGTTGAACTCACTGTTCCATCGAAACAGCACATGCTCCTCAATAACAATAACAATCATGATCTCAACCCAGTATCCCATCAGAGCGAGGAAGTTGCCAAAGATGACGAGCAGGTTATCCCGTCCTGCTAAAGCGAGCACAAGCGCGATAATAACAATGAAACATGTCCACACCCATCTTGGCACGGCTTTGCCGTAGCGTCCAAGAACCTGCACTCCCAGCGCGGCCGAGTAAGCCCCTGGGATGCTGTTGGCAATGATGCCCAGAGCAATGATTACACTGCAGAGCTTTCCAAAGCCGGCCAGGCCATCAAAAGCCTCCACAATTAACGAGCCCATGGAGGTAGCAAAGGCTTCGGCCCATGACGCACGAGAAGCGACCCCTGACGCGAGTCCAATCCCAAGGAGATAGACCAGCGTGAACGAGAGGAAAAGGCCGGCGAGCGTAAGCAAGAATATTTTCAGTTTAGACGTAGTTTCAGGGTAATAGACGTAGAAGTCCGAAGCGGCGGCGGCCCATGAGTTGGGTACATAGAAGCACAATGAGAGAAAGGAGAGCCGGTTGGCTGCGAGGGTGGCCGCGTCACCGGTAGATTGGAGCGTCGAGTCGAAGTGCGGCCCAGCACAGCCGATCAGAACAAACAAGGCCAGAATCTGGGGGATCCACGCGTATCTAGGAGGGGCTTTTGTTAGCATGGCTTCTTGGGGGTATGTACGGTCTGGTGACTGTCGGAGGATGGCATGCGTGGAGTCCAAACTGGAAACTCATCGGTGGTTATCACTCACCTTTCGTAGGTATGAAAGATAAACATGCCAAAAACGGCAACGACCCAACACACGAAGGCGACAACAACAATGCCAACTGCGATCGACATAGCCCCACCACTCACGGCGGACAGGATCTGGCCCGAAATTATCATGTTGAGCGTGATGTACCCCACCATCAGGACAATGTTCAAGAAGCACGGCAACTTGGATGGCCAGTAGCCCATGAAGAACCGCAGTACTACCATTGTCCGGTTCCCGCTGCATGGTCCCCACATGGCCATGTATGCCGTGGATGCGCAGCCCAAGAAACAGCCAAAAATGGCGCACAAGACACTGTCTCCAAATCCCAAGTTGAAGACGAGAGGGCCAAAGAGGCCTGTTGTCATGTTGTTGGCGGAAATGTTGGCCCCGAACCATAGAATAAAGACTTGGAGGTCAGCCAGTGCCGATGCCGGCTTGCGCTCTTGTGGGAGAACGCGCGTAATGCCGCGTGCTTCAAAGCCAGATAACCCTTCAATCCGGTCATTGATGCACCGGAGTGTATCGAGCAGATTGGGTCGCTTGTTCGGTGTTGACAAAATCGTTACCGATGTTGAGGTTGATGTAGCCGCTGGCATGAGAGCAGACTCGGACGCAACAACAGGCTTCTCGCCCGTTTCGAGATCCAAAGTCGGGGTCGCCATCGTGAAATTGTTTTGGTCCGCCGGCATGTCTCTATTCATGTTCAGGTTACTTGCAGACCGGCACCAGCATATATTAGCTGCTACTGTAGTCCAAGTGAGAAATGCGAGGGTGGCGAAAGCGGTGAATGTTTGCAAGAGCAGAGATGAGTCTGGGCCTCACGACTCGAGGTGATGTACGTACATACATATCAGATAGTAGTGCGTGCAACATCCTGCAACACCATCCCTGCCGGCTTGCGCTTTCAAAGTACCTCACTTGCTTAACATGGGGAGCTGTAATCTCTAAACCTTCCACATCTGGTACGGGAACGCAGCCGCTTTGCACCAAGGTCCATGCAGAAGCCTATCTTATGCCGTGTAACACAGCCGTAAGCGACGATCCAAATCGGGAGTTCAGACCAAGTCTCAACGCAAGATCTCATTGGGGCTGTGGGAACTGGGGTCGACATTGCTCGTTGAAACCCCGCATGCTTTCCGCCCGTAGCTGCAACGATGCAGCAAACGAGACCAATATCACACGAGGTGGCGGGGGCAACCATCACTTTATTTGACGGAGGCTCAGATAAAGAAGTCTATCATTCCTTGACCCCCCCATTCGTCAAGTAAAACCCTAGTTTTGAGTCTATCATTTGGACAACGAACTTCAGCCTATTTCTGCGCCGTTGACGTTCTGATCTGGGCAATCATGGATTGCCCGCAACTCGCACCCGAGGACTTTGCGAAGAAGAAGTTCGATTTCATCATTGTTGGTGGTGGGACCGCTGGTCTAGCTGTTGCTTCCCGGCTGTCCGAACACCCGGGCTTTATGGTCGGGGTTCTAGAAGCTGGGTCGCCGGCGGTTGGTAATAGCGCGGTCGACTTTCCTGGACTGGCTGGCCAGGCACTTGGGACCTCCTTGGATTGGGGATTCAAGACAGTGCCACAAAAGGCTCTAGGGGGGAGAACAGTGCCATGGGCCCGAGGAAAGGTCCTTGGGGGTTCTAGTGCCCTGAATTACATGACCTGGAACCGTGCAGCACGACAAGTTATGATGATTGGCGCGACCTTGGCAACCCGGGTTGGGGATGGGACGACCTCCTGTGAGATATTTCGGAACTCTTTCCTCATGAGAGTGTATCCCCATTGTGCAAAACCCAACATGGAACTCGGGCTGAAACAGCATAGGCCGTTCTTCAAGAAGAGTGAATCTTTCCACGAGCCGAGTGAAACAATTCAAAAAGAAACTCCGGTGTCACGCCATGATGGAGTTATTGGGCGCAGCGGCCCAGTCCAGGTGTCTTATCCTCGTGAATTTACCGCATCTCACAAACTCTGGCACCGTACCATGAACTCGCTTGGCGTCGAGACAAATAACAATCACCTTGCGGGCAGCAACACCGGGTGCTGGACGAGTGTTGTCTCGGTCAATTCCCGGGATGTTACAAGGTCCTACGCCGCAACAGCGTATTACAACCCGGTTTCTTCCCCGGTCAAATTTGTTCCTGTTGACAGCGGCCGAGGTCCACGAGATCTTGTTGGCCAGGGATGGAAATGGCCCTAGCCCCTGGAAAGCCGAGGGCGTCCGGTTTTCCCACGGCGGAGCGGAATTCTCTGCATTTGCTTGCAGGGAGGTCATTCTGTCGGCCGGCTCGGTACAGTCTCCTCAGATTCTGGAACTGTCAGGTATCGGGGACAGCGTTGTTCTCTCCGCTGCCGGGGTCGCGGTGAAAGTAAACAACCCAAATGTTGGCGAGAATCTCCAAGATCATTTGAGTAACTTACCCCGTTTTATGCCATTGGTATGTGCTTTGGTTACGCCGCTAACCGTGAAACCACAGCCACGACAACAGTATTCGAAGTCGATCCGATCCTGAATAACCCGGATGATTTGCAAATCGACTCGATTCTTGCCGCAGCCCGTGAGGAGTACGCCGAGGCAATGACCGGGCCCCTAACCATTCTTCCCGTCTCCATCTCATACGTATCAGCTTCTCGGTTTATCCAACCAGACACGCTGAATGTGCTGCTCTCTTCGGCTGCTACGGACACGTCCCCTAGCCCGACGGCGGATCGCGACCGCTTCCTTCGTCGCCGTTTCGAGAGCCGGTCCAGTATGTTGGGCCATGTCGAATTCATCTTTGATCTGGGTAATTGGGGTCTTGACAGACCTCCTGTTACTCCAGACGGAAAGAAGTACGGGAGCTTGCTGCAGATTCTGCAGTACCCGTTCTCAAGTGGAAGCGTTCATATTCAACCGCCAGTCATAGATAGCAACGCAAGGCGGACCCAGCTTGCCATAGACCCACAGTACTTTGGCGGCAGAAACGGTCATCTGGACTTGGAGATTGCGCTCCGGGCTCATCGGTTCGCCGAGAAGATTTCCTCGACTCGGCCGCTGGCATCCATCATCCAAACGCAAGTGCAGCCATCGCTGGCTGAAACGGAGACTGACGAGGGCCTGCGCTCGTGGTTGAAACGCGCCGCAACAACGGATTGGCATCCTGTCGGGACATGTGCAATGGGGGGCGATACGGGACCAGCTGGGGGTGTTGTCGATGAAAGGCTTCGTGTTTATGGGGTCAAAGGGCTGCGGGTTGTCGATGCCAGCGTGATGCCGCTACAGATCAGCGCACATTTGCAAGCGACGGTGTATGCTATTGCTGAAAAAGCAGCAGCAATGATTTTTGAAGACCATAACTAGCAGATAAGGTATTGAAATGGGGGCACTGCTCGCATGGCAGTAATGCGAAAAGCTCGGGGAAGAAGCACGGTCAACGCCCCGCCATAGAGTTCGTGATGGCAATCATGGATACTCCCAATACACGCGAGAAAAAAGGAGATCATATTCGATGCGTAGCCAGTGCCACTGGTAGAACAAGGTTACATACGCATCTCGGTTAAACGCTAGTCGACAATGATCTTCCGTCTCGGCTCCCAAGACGGGAGCCCGACCCCAATTCAGGACGGATCTGGTTCGTCGGCAGTGTCGCGATAGGAGCGCATGCGCTACTTGGGTATCATAAGGCTGCCTTTTCCACGTATCAAGTGTCACGAATGTTTGTGCCACACATTCCAGCTTTCAACTTCTCCGAATTGCCATGTTTCAGTATCATGCGCACAAATCAGATTTTGTGATGGGTGCCAAGCATGTCGTATCCTTCACGGGGAGTCGACAACAAGGCTCCGACGGAAGGGTGTTCCTCCTGGAGGCGTGAGAGATACTAGTGCTATGGGGCGATGTAACGGTCGAACAATAGTACATGTGCCTTGTCTTCTCATGTGGTCAGGTATATTAAGCTGGATTTTCCCCTTGTTTTTGCTACCGCGCCTGGTCCTTCGGCAAGTAAAGACCAACATCATGCTCCCTTACCACTCCTTTTCACTCTGGCTTCTCGCTGCTTCGTCAGCCTTGGTGTACGCCTCACCAGCTGTCACACGAGCCGATCCAAGCAACATCATTGAGAGAGCTGTGTCGGCAATCTCTTCTTCAGGATGCGGAAAGACGCCATTTTCCTCGGGTACGAAATCGGTCACGGTGAATGGCAAGCAACGACAGTTCATCGTGCGTGTCCCGAACAACTACGACCAGAGAAAACCGTACAAGGTCATTTTTGCCTTCCACTGGGTTGGGGGGACCATGCAAGACGTTTCAAGTGGCGGTAGCGACAAGGAGTTGTGGTCGTATTATGGCATGCAACGGAACGCCAAGGAGACGGCCATCCTCGTGGCACCACAGGGTATCAACAACGGTTGGGCCAATTCAGGAGGCGAGGACATTGCATTTGTCGACGCCATGGCCAAGTATATTGAGGACGCACTCTGTGTCGATCAGCAGCAGCGTTTCAGCATCGGCTTTTCATATGGCGGTGCCATGACATATGCCATTGCTTGCGCGCGCGCCAAGGATTTCAAGGGTGTTGCTGTCATTGCTGGGGGCCAGCTGTCTGGGTGCGATGGAGGTAACGACCCGATTGCATACCTTGGGATCCACGGAATCAGCGACGGCACTCTGAACATTGCGGGCGGCCGAGGCCTGCGTGACCGTTTTGTAAAAAACAATGGTTGTGCAGCGACAAACGCGCCCGAGCCGGGACAGGGCAGTAGAACACACGTCAAAACCGACTTTACTGGGTGCAAGGAGGGTTACCCTGTGACCTGGATTGCTCACGATGGCGGCCACTGGCCTGGTGCGGTGGACAATGGGCCTGAGAGCGGAGCGAACTCATGGGTTCCTGGGGAGATTTGGTCGTTTTTTACACGGACTTAGGTCCAGCAGCAAATTAGAGAGGTTGTTTAGATACCTAGGTAATTAGTACGAGAGTGGTAGTGAGAGCAGAGAGATTGACCTTCTCGAAGAGTACACCCTACCTACCTTAGCAAGGTAGCTACCTAGGTTGGTTAGAGCTGTGTTCAGAATAATTACTTTATACTATCCGCCTCATCTAAACGTTGCCATTTATGTAACGCTATTAAGTCTTTTACACCTGAGCTAATAGAACTACAACTTCTTGAGGGGGCAGTTTGTGTATCAAACGACGTCAAGTCTGTAGGGACTGGAGACAAGATTGGCGGCCATAGAGGGCAGGTGCTAGTCAGGGTTAGGGCTGTTTACAGGTAGCAAACCTTGTCGAAATGCTGACGGCTTCTAAGATTTTACTGACAAGGTGGTGCTTGTTGGCTGACAGACGGGCCTTTGCTAAGACTAGGGTAGTGTTACTCAGCGACTATTGGACCAGGGCCAAGGTTGCTTTGGCTTCGACGAGGTCACGTAGATACCTTATAAGTATTACAGCCTTATATCAGCAGTTCCAACCATGTTGTCATGATCAATGGCTCTTTCTCCGCGGGCAAACACCTAGGCAGACTCAGGAATTGAAGAAGGACCATTCACTTTGGTTTTAGAGTCGTGAACTGCCGAGTGTTTGATCATTCGGTCTTAGTTCCGTTGTCGAATACAATGCCGCATGCTGAGACGGGTTCAAGACGACGGGGGTCACTAAAGCTGTGTGGGCAATCGACAGCGGATGATATTACCCCCTTGAGTAGATTGAAGGAGGGTGTAAACGGAGTCAGAGATGCCGGCAGGATCGCATCAACCAGCGCTAATGTATAGAGTAAGGACGCAAGTAGCTCTGTCATTGAAGGAGATGTTTAGCGTCTAAGTTGTCCTCCGCCCCGACCGTGATACATTTAGAAGGGGACTCCAATCGTCAAAGCCCGCTGTCGAGCCGCAGTCTCGACTGCAACCCTATTAGGGGCAAGCGTTCCTCCGATCCTGTACGGCCATATTAGACCAGAATCCTCCGATCCTTCGGCAGGTGCGGGAACAGATTACTTGTGCGTTCAAGAGTAGAGTTAATGATATGACACAGCGACCAGCGCGTTGCTATGTACCGGTCTATAGGGCTCGATTCCCATGTAAAGGGATTGAGATTGCCGCGATAAACGGGCCTGTCACCTCTATGTCCAACCCCCCTCATTTCACATGTATACACGCTCATGATGGCGCCGTACCTCCCTACTTTATTCTGTGCCATTTTTATCGGAGGGGTATCTTGCCACCGTAAATAACACTGTCAAATTTCTTACAACAAAATAGTATTCCTGACTGAAACCTTCTCAAGAACTCACGGGAATTCTTCTGGTAAATGGCACCGAGTCACCAGAATGGAAATATGTCCGGTGTGTTCAGCCCAGCCACTCGAGTTACCAAATTAAGAACACCTTTACCCTAACATACTCGACATCTAGTGACGTAGCCCCTCGTTTTGCCTACGACCCAGTGGAGTGGGAGGGAAGCCAGTTTCCCAAAACGCCGCCGGTTATGGAGATCGACAGCTCAAACATCACATGCGGTGGAAATGCGTTTCACTGGGCGGCTACAACTGAGACCGCAGAGGTTCTAGCTGGATCTGAAGTCGGCTTCCGCGTCTCGAGGGATGGTCACGGCAAATATGGATACTTCTGGCACCCCGGCCCTGGCATGATTTACCTGTCACGGGCCCCCGATGACGACCTTGAGAATTACCAAGGCGATGGCGACTGGTTCAAGATCGCGTAATGGCGGCCCGGTTGCCAACGACAAGTGGTTACTTTGGAAAGGGTCCGACGTACGTTTTGAAGTCATTCCGACTGCGTATCGCAAGACAAGCCAGCGCTAACCAGGAGGCCGCTTGCCGTAGTACAATTTCACCATCCGGCAACGACGCCGCCGGGAAAGTACCTCATGCAAATTGAGCAGTTTATGCCCACTACTACACGCAATTATATAGTGGTATGTACATTGCGCACATGTGAACATTATGGGTCCTGGTGGAGGGGCACCGAGAGAGTTTGCGAGGTTTCCAGGGACGTACGTTGTTGATCAGCCTGGTAAGCAATCCCGTTTTTGTTCAACAACCAAGGTAGTCCAGCCTCTCGATGTTTATGCTAACTATGTGTCTTTGCTATCGTTAGGGCTCCTGGTCCCGGAGAACCAGTTTCTTGCTGCGAGTGAGCCGGAAGAAGGTTTCGAACTCTTCGACTACCAGCCTCCCGGGCCGGCGGTCTGGTCGAACTGAGGGAGAGGGCAGAAGGAAGGCGAGTCTCGCGGTCTCGTCGTGCAAATGGATTAGGTTTAGTGAGCAAGCCTGCTGGAATTGCCCATCATTGTGGATCGAGTTCTGGAACAGTTCTGTTACTTGACAACCAGTTAGACCCACCACCGTTCCCTTGCGGCGGAGTTTCCCGTCACTCTGAACTAGCAATCAAAGAACTGAAATGGTGGGCAATGTGTTTGATTGATCCATCTACGTGTAGTCCGGCACGATGACGAAACTACCTAGGTACATGTCCTGCATGCGACCCATACATCGGTGGCCCAGCCAGCTCGAGTGCAACACATAAGAATGAAACCCACTAGGCCATGGCTTTTACCATATTACTAGCATGCATTTATACACTATCCAGTACCAAGAGTTCTAGACCCTCGCTCTCCAAACCCAAGGATTACTTCTTCAGAATCTCCTGCTCGATCTGTCTGATACGCGTAGTCTGGAGGTACTTGGAAATCTCGTTCTTGATCTCCTGGGGCAAAGCTGTCCATTTTGTACTGTATAGAGATACCTGTTAACATCTGGACTATACCGCCATTCATCGATTCTGCATCAGCCGCTCAGCTCACCCATTAGGAACAGACTGCTGTGCCAGAAGCCATCGCTTCAACTCGGTCTCGTAGGTATCGGGCCATTGATCCAGTTCGCCTTGCAGTCTTTTGATCTTAGTCGTGAGGCGGTCCCGTTCAGTTTGGGAACCATCTAGAGTTGACAAGGTTGATTAATAAACTTCGTTGCAAGAATATGAATACTCGGCTTACTCTTCTTGACCAGGGCGTCTTTGTCACTCTTAGCTTTGTCAAGGTTCTCCTTCGTCTTGGTCCTTCTCTCGACAATCTTTGCCATAGCCTGAACAAGGACTTTGGCAGTGGGGGGGTTGGTGGTAGGCATGTTGGTTTAGGATTGACGTGTACGTTTGACTGTTTGGCTGTTTTGTGAGTGTAGATGTGTTTATAGTTGTTTGAATGTCGGTGTCTGTTGAGAAAAAAGTTAGGATAGATGATGTCGCTAAAGGGGTTTATATCTACAAACGGTCCAGTGGTATCCCTATCGACACATCAGCCTAGGTAGACACCTCAACCTCTCCACGCCTTTCATACTAGCCTGAAACTCTAACCATCATCAATAGGCAGGCAACTAGGTCCCAATTGTTTCGCACTGCGACCGGGCACTCACAACAACCCCATAATGTTCGTTATAGTGCCACATCAAGACCACATCCTCCCAGGGAGAACTCAGGGTACATGGATAGTTGGAGCCTAGGGTGGACCGGACCCACCCTCAAAAGAGGGCCAGGCAAAGAGGTATATGCATACTTTCATGGTAGGCAACCGCCACGCAAATGTGAAACAGCTCGGCATTATAACGAACAGTCCAATTCGGGCTAAAAAGAGGCACGGAGTCCCACCTTATCGACGAGACCGGTGCATTTACGACTATTTTGTACCGGCGATTCCCTAACCTGAGTTTCCACACTGCCGACGGCTCAAGTACAGGCACCTAAATATTTTTACCTACCTAAGTAGGGAGAAAACCGAGGCTCAGGTACCTAAGAAATGGCGGCGAGCTTGTCCCTAAAAATGGCCACGATGTGCTCCAAAAGTACTTAGACTACGGCGTATAGGAGTAGATATATGAGCTATGCGAGTGGTTTCTGTGGCTATCCCCTTCATCGCCATGACGCGGGACTCACCTAGTGCCAGCCTATTTCATTCAATTTTGTTGGAACCCGCGGTCCCAACGGGGGGATTTAGCACTCTACAGCAGTGAACACTTGGCGAACCAGCCTTTGAGTGCAGCTTTACATACCTACATTGTTGGGCGATCCAAAAGCCTGGCCGCGCCTATAGCCAGGGTTAACTACCTACCTACCAACATTCGTACCTATACTGGCAGGTACGCAGGCAATAAAAAACTTGGTCAACGGGTTTTGACAAGCTGGGTAAGGTATGTCCTTGCGTTTTGTAACTGTGACCGCCGCGTATCCGGCGCCTAGGGCTGGGCGCAATCCGAAACAAGATGATCCGCTATTACCATATTAAATCATTTTCACCATCGTCGCAAGTTAGGTACCTACCTAAGGTCGGGGCTACGTGGACCGCCCATCATCCCAACCAACCTGCTCCTATAAACAAACAATAGCTGGAACGAAATGAGGTTGACACTGTGGATGAATTGTAGCCTTAACGCTTCCAATTTGTCGGATGATCGTCATGAGATTGATGTACTTTTTGTCAGACGCCGAACTGTAACTTGTTATTTCTTAGAATATTACTGGAGTGCTAGCTTTACATGAGATTGGTGGTTCGAAAGTCTGGCCAGTCTCGCACAGGTTTAATTACATTCCCCTGGAATGACTGAACGATCAAAGACGGGATGTTTCTTGTCATCAGACCCTCTGCCGAGGCAAGCAGCTCGCCGAGGCGGCCTTGATCCAGAAGCCAATTTTAATAAAGACCAAATATGCCCCCACAATGACCCAAGTCAGAGAGATGGCGACCATTCCGGCCGCAAGCCGCGCATTGGCGAATTGAGCTTGCAACATGTTTGTCGGCATGGACCGCTCCAAGAGCGGCGTTGTTGTTGTTGCTCCGAGACCCTGCTCTATTTGTGACTGGGAGCTGTGATGTTGCGACAACCCAGCCCGGGCCCTCCCTCCTCGACAATTGTTTCCACCATCCGCCAGGCAACTTTATTATTGATTCTTTCCCATGTCGCCTGCTCAGCCTGTGCCCGTGCATTTCTACCCATCCGCTCGCGTAGGCCGGCCTCACTTGCTAGAGTCATGATTCGATCCACAAAGGCCGTCAAGTCAGCTGGTGGTGTTAGGTAGCCGGTTTCTCCATCCCGCACAATGTCGCTGGGGCCGCCCTCGTCCCGTGCCACGACAGGTACTCCACTGGCCATGGATTCGAGGACCACGAGGCCGAACGTTTCGGTGGTGGAGCAGTGTAAGAAAATGTCCGCCGAAGCGTAGGCAGCGGCGAGCGCCTCACCAATGCGGAACCCCGCAAAGATGACCGTCCCTCGTCCTGTTAATACCGGCCCGAAGGAGGCCTTGATCTCGGCCTCAACCGCCGCATTGCGGTTGCCTCCGACGATGTACAGCTTGAACTTGAGACCACGAGCATCCAGCGCCTTTGCAGCATCGGCGAGGAACCCGAATCCCTTTTCTCCAGCCAGGCGAGAAACGCAGATTAGGATGATCTCACCGGCTAGTGCGATCTCCTTTCTCAATGCGTCGCTGCGGCGGGCGGGATGGAACAGCTCCGTGTCCACCCCTCGTTGCAAAACCTCCAGCTTGTCGCTTTGTACACGTTGCTCCTCGAGATACCGCCGCACGAAACGGCTTGGATAAAAAATGGTTTGGACGCTCTTGTGATTGAAGAGGAAGCTTTGCACCCCGGCAAATGCGAGAACGGCCAAACTGCTGAGCGGCCAGGGAAAGAGGATGGCGCAGTAACCTGCGAGGTCGGTTTGAAAGTTGCAAATGATCGGGATTTGCCTTTGCGCTGGCTGCTGCCTCAGTTGAAGCATTACCTGGAACCCCAGCGATGCAGGCGAGGCCAGGTAGATCAGGTCAGGGGCAGAGCCAAAAGACTTTCTATACAGGGTCGAGAGTCTGGCTGGATAGACGATGGACAGCTCTGGGTTGTATGGTAGTGGATAGCCGTGGATCCTGATGATTTCTGGTCTCCGGCCTGAGCTTTCTGCAGTCTCGAGTTCTTTTGGTACAAATGTAGATTCCGCGGTGTGAGGGGCAACCACAACCACGTTTGCGCCGTTTGTTCGGAGGTGGTTAACGAGCATCATGGTGGTCCTAGAAACGCCGTTCACCGGACCAAACGATTCAGTACATAGTAAAATGCGCTTGCCACGGAGTGCATCCGGAAATGTTGAAAATGGGGCTGGGTCCATTGCGGTGTCTGGGTATGTACCGTACCGTAGCAGACCACGACTGCTGAGAATTGAGAAAATTAAGATGGTGAACAATGTAACTGGGGTATATTGACAGGAGAGGAGGTTTTCCGCCGGCGCTTAGCGGAAAAAACACGTCGATGATACGCAGCGAATGATGCAAGGAACGATGTAAAAGGTGAACCATGGCACATGCGCATTGTTCGGAATGGCATCTGAGGAAATACCTAGGTGAGCCGGTGTCCAATGGAAAGTCATGTTGCATCCACATGGGCCCCGGGAGATGGACCCTCGCCCGGGGCGAAGACCGGGGGAACGTGTGTTAACTGCTCGTTGAGATGCACGGTTGACCCCTTGATCTGCGAGACGCTTAGTTCCGAGGCAACCTAAATAAAGTACAAGGTACCTTCGACCCGCGACCTGACGCGCGAATAAGCAAGCGTCCTTCCTGCAACGTGCACGTCCGTGACCATACAGTTGGATCTACCACATTCGACTCGCTACAACACATGATCCTCCCACCCCTGGGGAAATTCGTCGGGCACATTCAAGCTCAATGGCACGGAGTCACGTCCTCACATGCTCTGGGTGTGAGGGGGTTCTCATGACTGGCTCAGCGCGGTGTCTGCAAGGTGATGCGAAAGATAAGGCGAATGGCAGCGGGCGGAAATCCTCTCGGCCGATCTCGGGATATGTGTGTGTCGCGACCGACCAGGATAATCTTCTTATCACGGGCGAGGTCTCCTACTAGGTAGTCCTTCTGTATCCTCTCCTGCTAAACTGCCCAGCCGCCCCCGTCCCGCACCGAGTGTATCCGTTCATTTGCTCATCCTAAACTGGATGACAACGACCAGCCATGACACCCTTAACGCCGACAACGCCGCTCCCATTCCCGGTTCTTGACGCCGAGGACATCACAACTCTGGACGATTCTACGGCACCACACCACACCTGACGGAAGCTCTTCGTTCAGCCCCAATCTTCGTCCTCAAGATGATGCTGGTTATCTCAACGTCAGTTCCCTTTCTGCGGCCATCGCAGCTGCAGCCCCTGCCGTCCGCAATATCTGCTTCATCGGCGCCGGCTTCGTTGGTAAGCTTTTACCCCGTGCATTCTCACCCTCGCCGGCCTCAGCACGGCCGGTCGAAACGAGCCACTGACGTTTTGTTGAAGGCGGGCCGACCGCGGCAGTTATAGCGCTGCACAACCCTCATATTCTCGTCACCGTCGTGGACAAGGATGAGACCCGCATTCGAAGATGGAATTCAAAGCACCCCCCGATTTACGAGCCCGGCTTAAATGACATCTTGCGCATTGTGCGAGACGGTTCGATGGGGTCTGGAACGAACATCGAGCTTACCAAGCTCGGGGAGTCAGATACCTGTCACCTCGGAGCCGTTTCCTCTGACGACCGTGGTGAAGGGCATACGGGGTTGCCAATCAAGAATGCTACCACCAGACAGCCAAACTTGATATTTACGACCGACTTGGCCAAGTGCGTAAGCGAAGCCGATGTGGTTCTCATCGCGGTTAATACCCCGACCAAGGGACGCGGAAATGGAGCTGGCTCCGCTACTAACATGGCTGCGTTTGAGGCGGTGACAGCTTTGGTCGCTAGGCACGCGAGCCCTGGCGCCATTATCGTCGAGAAGTCGACAGTCCCATGCCGGACAGCGCAGCTCGTGCAGGATATGGTGAGTCTGTCTCCTGGCCCCGTCCAGGCTATCGGCTTCGACCCTAACAAAGGCAGCTCGCGTTGCACCGGCCGGGCGTCCCGTTTCAAGTTCTCAGCAACCCAGAATTTCTCGCGGCCGGGACTGCTATCAAAGACCTCCTGTATGCCGATCGCATTCTGATCGGATCCAATAACACCACTGCTGGGAACAAAGCCGCCACCGCCCTAGCGTCAGTGTACGCGAGTTGGATCCCTCCGGCGCGTATCATCACTACCAACCTCTTCAGCTCCGAATTAGCCAAACTAGTAGCGAACTCGATGCTCGCACAGCGCATCAGCAGCATCAACTCCATCGCGGCCGTGTGCGACGCTACCGGGGCGGACATCGACGAGGTTGCTCGCGCGGTTGGAGCGGATCCTCGCATCGGCAGCAAGTTCCTCAAGGCTGGCATTGGTTTTGGCGGAAGCTGCTTGAAGAAGGATGTCCTAAGCCTGGTTTACCTGGCTGAAACCCTGGTTCTCCCCGAGGTTGCACGATACTGGTTGGCCGTGGTCGAAATGAACGAGTTTGCTAGAAACCGCCTCGTAACGCGAGTGCTCCGGTGTCTGAACAATACACTGACGGGCAAGAAGGTGACGGTTCTTGGTTTTGCGTTTAAGAAGGACACAAACGACACCCGCGAATCACCCGCGCTGGATATCATCCGGGCTGGAAAAGGAGGGCCCGGGAGAGATTGCCGTTTACGACCCGCTATGCACGCCAACGCAAATGACTGAGCAGATTGAGCACTTTGCTGGGCCGGAGGTGCTGCGAAGCAACGGTGGGCCGGTGGCCGTCCACACGGATGTATACGCGGCGTGTCAAGGGTCCGATGCTGTGCTCATCACGACCGAGTTTGACGAATTCAAGAACGTGCCAGCGGAGGTGGATGGCGGGAGTCGTAAGCCCGAGGTGACCCCAGGTCAAGTCCTGATCTACGATGCGAACGACCACCTGAACGGCCTTAACCCTATGCCGGCTTGCGACGAGAACTGTCCCGAGTGCCAAGCGGAGGACTTCACTGCGGCCACGGTGAGCCACGGAATCGACGGCCATGACAGCACTGCCGGCTCCTTTAACAAAGCCCGACTAGATTGGACAAGGATTTATTATGACATGAAGCAACCGCACTGGGTTTTGGATGGCAGAGGAATTCTCGACATTTCACGGATGGAGCAAATTGGATTCCGCGTTGAGAGCGTTGGCCGGCCAAGCGGTCTAATGAGAAAGCCAACCCCATTAGGGAACTACGGGTGGCCGTCAACGTAATATCTATCTGCATTTCACACATGGAGGTGTTTTGGGGTTGGAAGAGCAAAGGCTTCTCGGTTTATTGTCTGGCATTGATCTATCTCCAGGGTAATAATCCACGTCTTCAAGTATCAAATGATTGTCGGCCTTGTTTGCCTTCCTGAATCTGCTTTGCAACCGGAGACTGGAAGCCCGCCATGTTTCTTTGAGGCGCCATGTAGAAGTCGTGTATGAGAGAAAACTGACCACAGAGATGTAACAAGTTCAATGTTCTAAGCTTGTTAGCCTACCTGTGTGCTAATTTGCAGAGCCTAGGCAGAATGGCGCAGACTCACTACTTGGTTTGCACGTAAATGTCGGAAGAACCGCTGCTCTGGTATCCCTCGGTAGCAACGATCTGGTAGTCGTGCTGTCCAAGGTTCAGGCCAACGGAAGCCCAGGCGTTGAAGTGGTTCTGCATCGTGACCGCGCCTCCGACGCGCTTGGAGGTGCGAACGGACCAATACTGCTGGAACGTCCGGGTACCGTCGATGGAGGGCTGGTTGGTGCGAGTCGAGACGTAGAGGTTGTAGGTGCCACCGTCAGTCTGGACCTGTCCCTTGTACTGCGCTCCCTGGCTGGGGTTGTAGGTGCCGTAGGACTCGATGACGTAGTACTCAACGAGCGGGTTGCGAGTCCAGCCGTAGACGGCCAGGTACCCGTTGCCGCTCGGGTTGAACGAACCGCCATAGTTGATGGTCCTAGGATGAGAGTTAGGCTTCAGTTATCTTTAGAACATCCGGGCAGTTTCGGGGAAGACCTTACCGGCCGTTACCGGGCTTCCAGCCCTTGCCACCGACAAAGTTGCCGGTGTTTCTCCAGCTAACCTGGTAGCGGCTGCCAGCACCCATGGTGTAGGTGACCTGGCCGCCTCCGTCGGACCACCACGAGTAGAAGTACCCATTGTGGGTGCCCTGCGAGTTTGGCGTCACCTGGCGCCTCTCTAGGACCTCGGTCGAGTTTCCATTGTCACGCTCGACGAAGTCGAAGGGAGCACTGAGGACGGAAGTGACCGCGGCCGCGGCAACAAGAAGAGACTTGAAGGACACCATGGTTACGGGAAGTTGTGCTTGATGGTAGAAGGAACCGGGATGCTTGAGATCGACGCTGGAGTGTGAGGGAAGCTAGGAGGAGCTCTCTGAGAAACTATCATGATTTATATATCCAACAACATCGACGCGTGAGCCTGTTGTTTCCCAACGCCATAGCTTGTAATTATTTCCCGCGCCTATGGGAATGAAGCCAAATTCTGGCTAAATCAAAAACTGGGGGTGTCTACTTGGCATGAGTCTGTGGATAATGGTGGCGCTGTCTTTGGCGTTGAATGGGGGTGCCCACATGATACCCTGCTGTCCGAGCATGAAGAGTCCCCGCTAAGTCTGCTCCCTTTTGTGGTATTTATAACAACGGGCTCTCTTGGCAGGCAACCGAGAAGCCCAGACAGGAGAAGGGAGTCGGATAAGCGCGCTTGTGGTCGGCGTCCCCGCGCGGTCAGGGCAAGCGCACTGGCGAGAACAGGGATTAGGGAAAAGGAGAGAAGTTCTTGAACGAGCAGGCGATATTTGTTTACCCTTGGCAATCTTAGCCCAGGGCGGAAGATGTATATCTGATGAATTAATTCATCACATAAGAGACGACAAGATAATATCTGATAATGGTACCTGCTTCAACAACTGAGGTTTGACGCAAGCCCAACCTCGAATGTCGTTCGTTATCGATCGGGAGGATGCAGGACCTGGGAACCGGCACTGTTCTAACCGGGTTCTCGGCTTTCTCAGAGGCGGCTCTCGTTCGTGGAAGATCCACTATGGAAGCACATTCCCCGGATTTCCACAAAATGGCGGAGAATCACTCCCCGGATCTCGGGACCTGGTATTTAGGCTAAGGAAGTTGTGGAGAAGATCCGTTCGCATGAAGCCTTAGCGTACTTGGCATGTGCTTGGTTCGGGACACGAGAGAGCCTCCTCGTCGGGGGAAGCCGAAAGAGGCTCCTTCACGGAGTGAAGAAAACGGTGTCTCATGTTACGGCTAAACAAACCCGGACCCTTCTGGCATCGCAATGTAACACCACGATGGTATCTTCCCGTCTAGCAAGAGGTTCCGCCACATTACAAGAAATGATAGTTTGTTACCGGCGTGCTAGTCTGCTACGCGGTGGAAGGAATTGTATAAACCTATCCATCTTCTTAATTCGAGAAGAAGGGTGTGTGGAAACTGGGAGGATAGTGTAATTTAGTCTGAAGCATACGGTGATGTTTAGGGTTACGTATATGACGATTGTAGATGAGAACGGCGTACCGTCCAACAAGCTCTGTCATCCATTGCCTCGGCAGCAACTTGAATTAATTTAGGTCCCGGTATAGCCCGAACTAACTTGGAGAGGGTGCTAGAGCAACGAGTGTAGAACGAATTCCAACGAAGTTAAACTGAGATCTACGGTGGCTGATGCGGTCGTGGAGTCTAGATCCTAGCTAACCTTCCGGATACATCCTATAGTCGAGGTAGACGGTGCAATTGCAGGAGATAATACATCGTCTCTAAGTACTATAACCCCCTTTTGTTTCTTCAATGGTAGCGTGCCGTTGAAATTCTCGAGGAGAACTATACGGGCGGCAGCGCGTTGCCGGATGAGTTTGGTGTGTGTACTCCGGACGTTGCGACGTACCTACTCCGAGCGAATCGATTAGAGTGTTACCGCTAGGATTCTAAATTATTCAACTACTTAAATGTCGTTGGTATATAATCTAACATGGCTTTCATCGTAGAAGCTGCCGCCGCTGCCGCAAACTTCTGCCATTTGTCATCCTTGTTGCTGTCTGCAAAGTCACTCACTCCCTTAACAACCACACACAGAATTGTTCCCATAATCCTAGCAGCCTCTATCTCAAAGGCGATAACTTCCGTTACCCTCGCAATTTGATCACGGTGTTCCTTAGACTTAATCACTATATTACCCGAGCCAATACGACTAACATGAATAAAGGGGCTCTAACCCTCCTCCTTAAAATAAGTTGGTGCTAGGGTTGCGTAGGGTTCGGTGAGGCAGGCTAGCTTGAGAAGGGCGTCATTGTCTATACCTGGATACTTGTACTCCGATCCGTAGCCCTTCTATATTGCCCTAGCCTAGAGCGCTTCTAGAAACCTAGTAGTTCTATATTATAAGTGGATAGATCGGGTTAGAGTTAAGAGTTTTTTAGTTTTTGTTTTACCAAGTTAAGTACCTGTATGGGGTTACCAAGCTCACATCCCTTTTAGAAAAGGGATATAAGGGTTGTCACGGATTAGGCCCAACACGGTCTTGGCCTGCGGGACGCGGGACGTCCCGGCCAATCATTTAGGGGCCCAACGACCAGTCGTTAGGCGAGTAAGGACGCTCCCGTTGCTCCCGCTCGGGAAAGGGAGCACGGGAAGCACTCACCACACTCACTGCTCCCGACGCTCCCATCGCTCCTTGGGAGCACGGGGAGCAGAGGGATCAACACGTTAGATAGATAGTATATAGTCACTCGTTCTGGAGAGCTCTGGGAGTTCTCCAGTTAGCAATCACAACTACAGTTCGCTACAAGCTCGAGGGCCTACTGTTGAGACAAGTCTTTGTTATGCACCCTTTGGCTGCACCGAACCTAGTACCTTTGCAAGACACCTTCAATCAGACTGAACCCTAACAGGACAAGGTCCAGGAGAGGTTCGTCACAGTGGGCTCAGTCGACAAGTATAGACTGAGTATACCAAGTACCCAGGATTTAGATAGTACATAGTTACTCGTTCTAGAGAGCTCTGGGAGTTTCCAGTTAGCAATGACAACTACAGTTCGCTACAAGCTCGAGAGCCTACTATTGAGACAAGTCTTTATTGTGTACCTTTTGGCTGTACCGAACCTAGTACCTTTATAAGATACCTTTAATCAGTGTGACGAACCTCTCCTGGACCTCGTCCTGTTAGGGTTCAGTCTGATTGAAGGTGTCTTGCAAAGGTACTAGGTTCGGTGCAGCCAAAAGGTGCACAACAAAGACTTGTCTCAACAGTAGGCTCTCGAGCTTGTAGCGAACTGTAGTTGTGATTGCTAACTGGAGAACTCCCAGAGCTCTCCAGAACGAGTGACTATATACTATCTAATTCCTGGGTGCTCAGTGTGCTCAGTGTTTCTTCCTTTCTGAGGTCACTGATCACACTGATCACTTCCCTGTATTCTTGTGTTCTGATTGGTTATGCTTCTTCCTGTGCTCAGTGTGCTCAGTACACTTGCTAGTTGCTTGGCGACTGAGCTCACTGATCACCTCCTTTCTTCTTTGATTGGTCCGTTCATCGCGACCAGCTCGGGGCGTCCCGCGCCCCGAGGCCCCACCTGTTGGCATATTCGTGACAATCAGACTGAACCCTAATAGGACAAGGTCTAGGAGAGGTTCGTTACATGTATAATTATATTATATATCTAATACTGATCAAGTGCTGGGTTTGACTGCATCTGCAAAACTGGACGCAGGGCATCACAACACCAAAACTCCTGTCTCTGTGCATGAACTGTTTAGCCATGCGAGATGCAAACTCACCCCGCAACCAATTCAGGGTTCTGCATCTATCCACTTCTACCCACGGCGACCCCAAATTAGATAGAATAGATACATTAGTCAGCCGACCCGAGGTAGAGTTGATAGAATAGGAAGCTATTCTATCACTGTAGATTCTATTTAGGTAGATTGCCAAGGCTTGGGCGGGTAGGGATGTTCCGATAACAGGACCCATGACTTCTAACATACTTTACCTAGCCACGAGTGGCCACCTCATGCTATTTCACCTTCAGTTTGCCAGGATATTCCATCCTCAAGCGCCTCAATGCCTACATCTCGGAGGGCGATTCCATCATAGCCATCCATCAATCCGGCCTCCACTCACGATCCGATCGTTTGAGCGGCGGAGATCACGTCAGTTCCGAGGCGTGTCCGTCGTGGCGTGACCATGCAGCCAGCAGCTGAGAATGTTCTCACACTCAGCTGCCATAGGAGGGACGTTGAGCACGTCAAAGGCCATCTTTACATTACTTTGCAAGGTGCCTGTAGATGTTCTCGGGGTTCGAGGCAAGGAGGGTATACGTGTTTCTCGGTGGTCTCTTCGCACAGGAGTAGGCCTTGCAAAGCCAACGGATGACCTTGGGGTTGTCTTCTTTCCTGCGAACTTTGAATCCGTATTCCCAGAACCAACCCCTTGTGATGCCCATCCGGTCTCGCGCAAGGGGGGGTCAATGGGATCGGAGAGCAGCGACCCGGAGAGGCTGGATGACCGCAGGCTGTCCTGGGTCATGCTCGTGTTCGGTGGAGTGGGCTCAAGTGAGTCGAGAAAGAACTGGATGCGATCTCGCTTGTCTGTTGAGAGAAGGAATAAGGAAGAAGACATATTGATGGGGGCAAAGGGAATTTTATATTGTAGATCTTGGCTGACGCTGAAAGGCTCGTAAGAATGCGGTCAAGCGCGTCTTCACAAAGCCCTGTCAACGTCCATGAGCGGTAGGATTCTTGGGAGATTACTGTTACTAGAGACCGCTGTAGTACAAGTTGAAACCCAGCATTAGCGGCTCGAAAACCGGCAGGAGGCGTACCATTACGTCTCATCATATCAGGACTACGATTCAGTAGCTATTATCATGGAAAAGTATCTCGCTCGACTCGCCTGAATTTTGCAAACTGAATGAAGGCAAACCGACGCCGGTGACACGATTTGTTGCTGAGCAATAAATTGCAATGGTCTTGTTAGGATCCCAGGACCTCGACTTCAAAATTGTTAGTGACGGAGTTGCTTTGTAACGAAAGTTTGCTGTGCATCGATTACCCCGCCTATCGCGGGGTAAACCTCCTGTCAGTCCTTCCAAGCAACCATTATCTATCAACTGATCTTTTGGCAAGAACTCTTCAACAAGTCGGGATACAGTGAAGCTGATAGTATCATTAAATTCAGCAAAATTCATGTTAGCAGGATGTATAATATCATCTCCTCCGGGACGCGTCGAGTGATTCAGGTCAATTTAGACCAGAAGACGGACAAGTTTATATCAAGATTTTAATCATTGTAGACCATTACATACATCATCTAGACAACCCACTACCAAAAGTGGTCCGATCGAATTGAAACAAACATCAATCATCTTAATCTCATCTAGAGACTATTTTCCCCACGTGGAATCATCTCAGGTGCTTAAGTCACCGTGCTCTGGCGAGGCGTCAAAAATCGGCTTGTTTTGCCTGCGAACACGCGCCACTAGCTGAGCGGCAGGACACGCGCAGGACACGGCCACGAGGCAGAAAAGATACTCAGCGCGAGTCTTTACGCTTGATAAACTAACGATGACTTGACCTAGATGTAGAGCGCTTCTAGCCAAGATCTCGGTGTGGCGCTACGGTACTACCTGAGAGGCTGATGTAGAGGCCAGAACGTCCGACAGAAGACCTTCTAGAGCCGCGGGCTGGAATCACGGTTGGATCATATTTTACATTCTCTTGCATACTCCTTGATCACAAGGTGTTGATGGTTTGGGCGTTGTTTGTTGGATGTTCCAATGCTCAGTAGAGCTGTTGCTAAAGCATACACGGAGCGTTTAACCGGTTCGCTGTCAACTTGTTGACTTCCTCGGAACTATGAGCTATCTGCTACTTTCCCATCAATAACAGAACATCAACCATCCAATGATGGCCCTCTTTTCTCCGGAACTTCCATCATGGGTTGCCAGAGCCAAAGCATGCGGGCAGGGCACATGTGACTAGTCACGTGAGCTGGCTCGGCCGGCGTGGCGCAAAGAAAGCAGGCGGAAAAGCCGGAATATGTACCGCTCAGGGCGGTGGTGGCTGGGGCGTGCTTGAGGCGGGCTTCGAAAGGGTATGTGCTGAAATATTAGTAATCACTTGGCAATCTACCCACTTTGAATCTACCTTAGATGAGGGTCTGGTAGAATGGATAGAAGCTTGGCAGCCGGCCGAGTACTAGTAGATTCCGAATCTATTTTGGTAGATAGATGCAGACCCCTGAAGGTTTGGGGGGGGGGGGCTATCACTCTTCCGGGACTCAACGCGAGGCGATTTGTGCATCGAGCCGGAAAAAGAAAGGGCTCGATCGTGACATGAGGCACGCGGTTCTCAAGCTGGAAGGATCGGGAGGCGGGACCAGACGGGGCTCCGAGCAAACCTACAGACACGAGGCGTGAACCCATAAATAAGATGCCACGGGGGGTTGTGCTCAGGCCACGGATATATGGCCCCTACTTGGCCCGTCCATGCAACCCTAACCCTACAAGGAACGGGCTGTGCCCGTGACAACATCTCCTCACGGGTACTATGCTTGCTCCGCTGGAACACATACTACCTATCTTTGTTGCTCCGTATAACTACGGTCAATAAGGGCGTCTAATACACACCGTGGCTTGATGTTTCAGGACGGATGCAGGTCGCTATATGGTGTAAGAGGTTGGGAATAGAGAAGGGAGCAAGCGTGGGCGAGTTGTTGACGTTAGACCAACGTAGGTAACTACCTAGTCACCATTGTACCCGCTGTTTGACTCAAACAGCCGAGTGGGGCCATACAAATCGCTCGCAGGCACGGGCCATTTCCGTCAAACAGCGTTTCCGTCATACAGCGTTGGTGATTGGGTGCATCCATCTAGGGTTGGCCCAAAATTTGGGGTAAGGGTTGGCACCAAGATGATTCCCCGCAAAAGGGTTAGGGTTCTCAGCAAAATACTTGGCGGTGGTCACTCGCCGGGTGGGTTTGGTCGAGACCGACTAGGTGTAAGATGGCGGCTCCATTATTTAAGGTCTTCGATTAGCTGGCCCAAATGGGTGCCAGTCTACCATAATCAACGAGGACTTGGGCTAGCTGGTCCGAGATCTTGCTATTTGATCGTCTTTTTGGTAATGTGGACTTTATCAACCCACCCGATTATGGCTTGCTGGTTTTGCTTTTTCGCAACGACAGGGGAGTGCGTCGTGACTGAGAATCGCGTCGCGTCGGAAAGGAGAGATCGCTTTTACTTTCCAACGACTCCTCCTCAAACTATCGTAATGGCGACTTTCCAACTTAACGAGGTCATTAGACTATACGAGCCATGCAACATACTGCTCTGCTTACTGTGTAAGGCAGCCATCAAGCCCGGCGACGGCGCCGTCTCCCACTTCCGCAAGCGACATCAGATGAAGGGCAGGGAGCTGCAGCAGGTAGTAGCGTTCTCAGCGTCCATCCCGCATCTTAGCGATCCAGCAACAGTCAATCTACCGCAGGATGGTAGCGTAGCCGTCGATGGGTTACCGCGACTCAAGGGCTACAGCTGTACGAGCTGTCGCTATCTCACCATCAGCCGCGACAACGTCGTTGCTCATCAGCGAACCGAAGCGCATACCGTCAGTCGAGGGCCGGGCTGGACCGTGGTGTCATTGCAGTCGTTCGGGCGGCGGAAGTATGCGCGGTATTGGGTTGTTCAGAGAGGCAATGAGGAGAGCACGAGGGAGAGCCCGAACGACAAAGGGTTACTAGCTCTCGATGGGTTAGCAAGCAGCTTCCAAGCTTGCGAGGAAACGCTGAAAAAGGAGGCAGAGGAGCGGCGGAAGATGGTCGAGGAAGCAGGTACGACGACGAGCATATCACGATGGGTTACGTATATGGGGTGGACAAAGCATCTGCGGCAGGTTAAACGGGCGATGCTTCGGCAGGCAGGGTTATTGCCGCTTACCGCCGCGGCTGAGCGTAAAGAGCGGAACCGTGCGAAGGTGGACGACAATAAGCGGATGCGGCTACTCACCGACAGCTTCGAGCGCGAGCTACGACGGTCAGCACAGAGGATCGATCGGGTGCCGACACAGTCGCTTAAGTGGCTGGCGAGTGTGGATCCGACAAAGCCGGTCGGCCAGCCGTTCGATGTAAAGGAGAAGGAGAAGACATGGCAGTTCTATTGCAGCCAGTTCCAGCGGTACTTGTGCTACTGCGTGCGTGTTTGGGCACTGGGACGACAGAAGGCACGGCGTATGCATCGGGTACGCTTTACGGATCAGCAGTGGCAAGAACTGGGTGTTGTGGTACGACGGCTCGACGCTGTAGCCGAGAAACGTATCCCGGAGCGGTCTACGGTAGCGTCGGCAACCGAAGAGCAGGATCCGGATGAGGCGACGCTCGACCGGGCGGTCTTCTCGTTCTGTATTCGCTCGCTCGAGCAGAAGATTCACCGTCGTGTATACGACAATCCGCTACTGCACTTTACGTCCGTTCTCGCCATCGGGCCAGGAAGCACGCTATGGATGCCGGCGCACTCATTTACGCGCAACTTGGCCGGGATTTTATGGTGCAGCCGTGTGCTGGTGCTGGAGAATTCGTTCGCGCCGTATGACAGGCTAGCGGACGATGGCGAGGATGAGGGCGAGGGTAAGGGTGAGGGTAAGGGAAGCGAGGACGAGGATAAGGACGATAGCGAGGACGACGGCGAAGGGGAGGACGACGGCGAAGGCGAGGACGACGGCGAAGGCGAGGAGGGCGGCAACGACGATGGCGATCAGACGGACGAGGAGGTCACCGGGAAGCGGTGGAGAATTTCGCCCGGGAACATCGCGAGTGGCTCTGCGACGGGGCATACGCACCAATCAGCACGATCATCGAGTGGATGGCATACGGGCGTGGCTTCCGCCGGCACGAGCTCGGGACGCCGCGGCTGGCGTGGGAGCAGGGCGGTACGGCGCTGAATCTCGAGGGCGAGCGAATCCGTATCTCCGATCTACAAGGTGCCGCTGCTGCTATTGTGGACGAGGCAGAGATATTGCTTGATGGGCTACTGGCGGGGGCGTGGGCTCGGGTCCGATCTACGATCGTGCTGAACGATATCGCCGACAGCTTGGTATACGAGGGTCCAGGAAGGTCATTCGCTACGAACAGCAAGAATCAGTGGCTACAGCCGGGCGCGGGTAGGATGGCCGAGCTTGTCGGTCCGGACTTGTTTCGGACAGTCGAGACAGAGGGCGGGCGCATCTTGCACGAGTGCCGGCGACAAGCGGCGGAGGAGTTTATACTGCGTCTTAAGCGGTTTAAGAGTACGTTGCTTACCGCTGTACATATCTGGGGTGGGCAGCCGGGGCGCGGGCCAGAGATGACGACGCTGAAGCACTGCGATACGGAAGATCTTCCCCGTAACGTATTCGTCTTTGACGGGCTCGTGGTACTCATCACGGATCACGACAAGCAAAGAAGGGGCCGACGGGTGGCACGTTGGCTACCAGCCGACATAAGCCGCGTCGTGGTAGCGTACATCGCGTGGCTTGTGCCGTTCGAGCAGGTGCTGCACCGACTGTCGGGCATTCGGGGGCCGGCCGATACGCTGTGGCCGTGGCTGTGGAAAGACGCATCGAAGGGGCTGTGGAGTACGGAAGACTTGAGCCGGCGGCTCGATATGCTCTCGAGCACGCACGTTGGGGTCCGGCTGACGGTGGCGAGCTACCGGCACGTAGCAATCGAGCTAGGCCGGCAGATCAAGGGGCTAGTGATTCGGCAGATGGAGATGGACGCGATAAGTGGCGGGAACGAGTGCGAGGAGTGGGTTGACCCGAGGACGGGCGAGCTCCGGCAACAGCCGCTAGTTGACTATATCTGGGATCTGCAGGCGACGCACGGCAGCCGTATCGCGGCCAGTCACTATGCGCTATCGGTGCTACATCCGGATCAACTACAGCCGGAGATGCTGATGAACTATAAGCTCATCAGCGAGCTGTGGCACGGCTTTTTATGTAGCAAACCCGGCAGTAGCTCCGACGGCAGTACTGGGGGTCTTGTCGGAGGCAAGCGTGGTATGACGGAGGCGACAGGAGAACCGCCGTCAAAGAAGGTACGCGGTGGGAGGCAGGAGCAACAAGACGATATCGATATGGGTTTACGGAGGTTGTTTGGACCCGCCGCGCAGTGGAAATCAGAGCAACAGCGGGATATCATGGCGAGGATCATGAGGTTCCAGGACAACGGAGTCCGCAGCGAGCTGCTTATCGCGGTATTACCGACAGGCGGTGGTAAGAGCATATTCTTTATGCTACCGGCGGTACGCAAAGAGGCGTCTGATAGGTACGTGATCACTTTCGACGATCTCGTCGTATCTGCCAGATACATTTTCTTGGATTGGCACGTCTAATACGGTATAGGTCGAGCTCGCAGACCGGCTCGATCAGTATCGTGGTCGTGCCGTTTGCGGCTTTGCTCCGGGATATGGAGGCTCGTGCTCGCGAGATGGGTATCGACTGCTTATGGTGGCGGACGGACGAGCACGACGATCGGGCGGAACGGCAGCGTGATGCGAGGCTGGTGCTCGTCAGCGCCGATGTAGCTATCTGCGCGGAGTTTATGGCGTATATGCAAAGCATCCGGTCTCGGGGGGGCTGGGGCGGATCTTCTTCTTCGACGAATGTCATACGAGCATTACGGACGTTGGTTATCGGGCGTGGTTGGGCAAGCTGAAGGACTTACACCGATTCGGCTGCCCGATGGTAATGCTGACAGCGACGTTGCCGGTAGCGATGGAAGCGTGGTACCGGGAGAAGATGTTATGCAAGGACGCGGTACTCGTCCGGTCTTCGGCGGTCAAGCATAACATCCGGTACAGGGTACGGGTTATTGGGAAGAGAGAGGGCAGCGTGCAGGACGTGGTGGTAGCGGAGATGCGGCAGCTGGAGAGGGCGATGACGGGCACGCAGAAGGGGGTGGTTTATTGCCGATCGATCGCAGCATGCGAGCAGCTGGGCGAAGCGGCAGACTGCGGCGTTTATCATAGCAAGGCGTCGGAGGACGCGAATCAGGCGGCACTGAAGACGTGGATGGCGGGTCGGGACGGGGCTCGGTGGATTACAGCAACGAGCGGGCTCGGGACGGGGATCGACATTGGCGGCATCACGGCGATCATTCACATGCAAGAGCCGTACGGGCTTGTGGACTTTGTGCAGCAGACGGGACGTGGCGGGCGACGGGCTGGCGAGGTGGTGGAATCGGTGATCGTTACCGATGGGCGGCCGGTTCGAGAGGACGAGTTTGAAGACGACATCTCACGGGCGAACCGGACGGCAATGGACGACTTTATACGACAGACAGGGTGCCGGCGGATTGGACTGGGGAAGTTTCTGGACGGGACTGCGCAGGAGTGCCGAGAGGCGGATGCCGAGTTATGCGATAACTGTCACGCTACGCAACCGGGGGAGTCGGAAGCGGCTGGGTCGACTGGTTTAACGAGCCGGTTACAGGAGAAACGACGAGAGTCAGGGTTAGGTATTACCGCTTTGCAGGCATGGCTCGACGAGCTGGTCGGTCCGGACAGATGCAGTGTATGCTTGGTAAAATGGCATATACACGGCAAAAAAGAGAGACAACGGAGTCGGTATCAGCACGCGCGATCGGTATGTAGATATATTCGAAAAAGCGCAGTGGAGGAGTGGAGGAAAAAGCTCCGGTTCAACGAGTATATCTGTTGTTGGTCGTGTGGGTTGCCGTTCGGCTGGTGTATGGAGGCGCGGGAGGAGGGGCGATGTAAGTATCGCGAGCATATTATGCCGGTCGTAATGATGGTCGGTGTAAGTGGGACGTTGCGGGAGAAGGTGGAGTATGAGTTTGGAATTGATGTAGGCGATACAGTAGGGTACCGGGCATGGCTTGTCCGCTCGAGGCAGTTGTATGAGGAGGAGATGACAAATGCTTTGGCGGTATGGGATTTCATTGTACGGAGGGTTTGTATTTAGTAGTATAGAGGTATAAATGGGTATAGTTTTTATAGTCGAGGAGAGTAGCAGAGAGAACGTATAGCCGAGGATATATAATGGTAAAGTAATTCTAAACGTAATACCGTCCGCGGATTCGGAAATTCGATTATATCATAACGTACCGTTAGCGCTAACGGATATAGGTACTTATTCTAGGCAGATAAGGTTGGACCGTAAACAGCCGGTAAGGTTAGGGGAATAGCGGGTTACGTTAGGGGAACGGGGGTTAGGTAGGAGGAACGGCGGGTAAGATTATTCCGGGAGTGGAGGATAAAGCGGAAATATTAGATATAGTATCTAAATCATATAAGATGGGCAAGGTATTAAAGATAAGGCGGTATGCGATATAGTACGGGACGGTTTAGCGCGGTACGAATACGGGAAAATATTTACGTTAGGAGGATAGATGGAGTTGGTAGATAAGTTGGCGTAGATGTTATTATGTCGGGTATATTATAGTAAGGTGGATATAGTAGCCGGGGAGGTATAGCGGTTGCGGATAAGGCGATGGGTTGAGCGATGAGGAGATCAGCATAGCATCGGAGCGATGGTCAGAACAAGTATTTAGGCAATATTCAGGGTCCGTGTTCAATGATGGTGGTAGTGGGCCGAGCAATGGGGATGATCAGGGTCAGGGTGATAATGGGCAGAATCATGGCAATAGTTAGGGTCAGGTTGGAGGCATGGTCAGGTAGAGTGATTGGATCAGGAGAGTTTCCGATAGAGCGATGGCAAGCGTCGAGGAAACCGGTCGGTCACGGACAATGGTCGGAAACAGGGTCAGGAATGGTCAGGTCAGCGACAGGTTCGGCAAATGATCAAGGACATGACGGTAGAATAGGCAAGGTTAGGTTCGAGTATGAGCAAAAGGAGAGGTGGGAACTTTCATGGAATGGTTAGGGTTAGGGGTAGGTTGGATAGGTTGGATAGGTTCGTGGAATGGTTAGGGACAGGTTCAAGCAAAGATCAAGGAGAATTGGCAATGGTGATGGGGCGTAGTCAGTTGTCCGAAGATGGTCGGGGTCAAGATTTGGATGGGTCGGGGTTCAGCGGGACAACAACAGCAAGCAGGGTAAGATGGGCAAGCAGGGAAAGCAATGATGATAGGAGTGGTGTATTGGAAGACAGTAGCGGAGGTGGTTGACAGGAAATTGCGTGGTACGTTGGTCAGGGTTCGAATAAAGAGTAAGGCGAGTGTTCGGATCATGGTCAGGGCTGTAGTTGACAAGGGGTCGACGTTAGCGAGATAAGGGGGTTACGTTCAGGATGTAGACAATGATCAAGGTGACATGTTAAGGTTAGTGGAGGAAAGCAGACCGGTACAATAGGAATGGCAGGTTAGGAATGGCAGGAGCGGTAATGGAGGTTAAAGGTGTTGGAGCGAGGGGGATTGTTCAAGTACGGGGATTGAGAACAAGGAGGTATAGAGATCAATAGATAGATTGTACAAGGCGATGGAAGTCAATGAGGCAAGATGGAAAGAAGATGAGGTTGTGGATGGGAGTGTATACGATTCAGGGGTTTGGGGGGAGAAAGGGGTTCAGAGAGAGGGAGGGCAGGTGGGAAAGAAAGGGATGAGGCGAGAGGGAGAGAAAAGGGGGAGAGAACAGGGGGAAAGAAAGGGGGAGAGAGAAAAGAGGAGAGAAATAGAATGGGATGGAGGGTTGGGGGAGGGGTTGGGGGGAGTGAGGGAGAGGATGAGGAGGAGAGAGAAGATAATGGGGAAGGAGAGTGTGGAGAGGGAGAGGAAAAGGGGTCGGGGGGAGGATGATGGAGAGGGAGAGGGAGAGGCAGAGTGTGAAGAGATTGGTAGAAGAAGAAAGAGAAAAGGGGAAAGAATGGATGTGAAAGGGTTTGGGGGGGAGAAGGAGAAAGAGGAAAGGAAGTATTGTGGAAGTGTTGGAAAGGAGAAAAGATGGAGGAGGAAGAAGGGAGAGAGTGGTGAAAGGGGTGGTGGGTGAGAAGGTAGTGGAAAGGGGAGGAAAGGGGATGTGAAAAGGAGGAGGAGTGAGGGGGAGGATGAAGTGGTTTGGAGACAATAAAGGGAGGGAGAATGTGAGGAGAGGAAAAAAGATGGAAGGGGAAGAAGGAAGAGAGAGGTGAATGAGGGAGTGGAAAAAGAAGGAAAGGGGAAGTAAAGGGGGGGTTGGGAGAGAGGATAAAGAAGAGGTGAAGATAGGGGAAGAAGAATGGGGATATGGGTGAATGAAGTTAACAGGGAGCAGGAAAGGTAGAGGGAAAGGGGGGAGTGAGGGAGAGGGAGAGGGTTTGGGTGATGGAGAGGATGATGGTGATGTTGGGAGTAGAGGTGATGGTAAAGGTAAAGATAAAATGGGTTGGGAAGAGGGTAAGTGTGAGTGTGGGAATGACAAGGAAAAGAAAAAAGGAAGAGTTAAGGTGGAGGGAAAGGGTGAAATGGAAAAGGGTAAGGATAAGAGTTGAGTGTTGGAAAGAGTATAGGTAAAAAGTGAAAGGGAGAGGTAAGGGTTTGGTTGTGAGAGTGGTAGTGATAGGGAGAGTTGGAAGGGAAATGAAGAAAGTAAGGGTGAGAGTAAGGATTCGTGTGAAGGTAGGGGAGAAGAGTGGGTGGGTTGGAAATGGAAAAGAGAGGGTGGGAGGGTTGTTGTTGAAAGGATTTAGGAAAAAGAAGGGAAAGGGATATGAAAAGGGGGAGATTTACGATGAGGATGAAGGTGGAGAGGAAGAAGAAAAGGGAAAAGTGGAGAGGGAGAAAAGAAGAAATGAAGATAGAAATAGGTTGAAAAGAGGGTTGGAAGAGAGGGAGGAGGGAATTCAGTAAAGTAAGGAAGGAGATAGGTAAAGTGGGGAAGGGAGGAAAAAAAGAGGGAAAAGAGGGAGGGAGGGAGAGAGTTGGAGTAGAGATAAGGGGTGGGGTGAAAAGGAGAAGAGAGAGAAGAGTGAGAGGGATTTGCGGGTAGATGAAGTAAAGAAATGATTTTGGGAGGATAAAAAAAGGAACAAGTAGGGTAAGAGAGAAGATGAGAGGAATGGAGAAGGAGAGATGGAGGGGTAGGTATAAGGTAGAGGAGGGGTAGCGGGGTTAAGGAAAGAGAGATGGAGGGTGAGGGGGTGAGAGGGTGAGGGTGGGAGCGAATGGTAAGGGTGAGGGGGTGAGAGGGTGAGGGTGACGGTGGGAGCGAATGGTAAGGGTGAAGGGGTGAGAGGGTGAGGGTGAGGGAGAGGGTGAGGGTGAGGGTGAGGGTGAGGGTGAGGGAGAGGGTTAAGGAGAGGGAGAGGGTGAGGGAGAGGGTGAGGGTGAGGGTGAGGGAGAGGGTTAAGGAGGGAGAGAGGGTTAAGGAGGGTGAGGGTGAGGGTGAGGGTGAGGGTGAGGGAGAGGGAGAGGGTTAAGGAGAGGGTGTGGGGGAGGGTGAGGGTGAGGGTGAGGGAGAGGGTTAAGGAGAGGGAGAGGGTGAGGGAGAGGGTGAGGGTGAGGGTGAGGGAGAGGGAGAGGGTTAGGGTTGAGGGAAGTGTGACGGTTACTTAGGGTGGGGTGAGGGAGAGGGAGGGGGAGCGGGTGAGGGTAAAGGAGGGAGTGAGGGCGAGGGTGAAAGTAAGGGTGAGGGCGAGGGTGAGTGTGTCGGCGAGGGTGGGTGAAGGTTGACGCGAAAGCCATCATGAGAAGGGGGGGTTGTAAAAAGGAGTTGTTTTTGGAGTTAGGGTGGTCGAAGAGAAACGAGAAACGAAAAGAAGGAGAAAGGAAAAGAAGGAGGACGAAGAGGGAGAGGAGGTTATTAAAACGGGTAGCAGGTAGTTTTTAGCACATAGGGTCGTTAATAACGGTTGGTTTTTGGATGTAAGAGTGAGCGAGAGAGGCGAGAGAGGTTGTTAAAAGGGGTAGTTTTTTGGATGTAGGGTTGGTGAAAAGAGGGGAGGGAAGGGGCGAAGGAAGACGAGAAGAGAGGAGGTAAGTAAGGCAACGGGTAAGAAAAGGAGAGCGAGAGAGACAGGAGGGAGAGTAAAGAGGGGAAGCGAAGGTGAAAGCG